>JZKD02S0026704.1:137095-149956 GCA_000966675.3 Picea glauca | reverse complement strand
TATATTCTCCTCACCTACCGGGGTACCTCTGCACTGCCAGGTCAAGCACCCCATCGATATGACCCCCGGTGCACTGATGCCCAATGGGCCAATCTATCGTCCCTCTCTGTTAGAGCATGAGCAGATCAAGCAACAGATCCAAGAATTTCTCCACAAGGGGAACATCCGTCCTAACTCATCACCTTGCAGGAGCCCAATAGTGCTGGTACAGACGCAAGATGGAACCTGGCAACTTTGCATTAATTATCGGGCTCTGAATAAAATCAAAGTAAAAAACCGGTACCCTATTCCCCGAATCGACTACCTCCTTGATCGACTCATGGGGGCCAAATACTTCAGTAAGATTGATCTGAAGTTTGGCTACCACCAGGTCCCGATAGAACAGACAGATGTATGGAAGACTACCTTCAAGTCAAAGGAAAGCCTTTTTAAATGGTTGGTCATGCCCTTTGGTCTGAAAAATGCTCTAGCCACTTTCATGAGGATGATGGACAATATCTTGTGACCATTCACCAATACTTTTGTTTCTCTTGAGAACAAAATCTCTCGCACACCCAAGCGACCTCTCATGGAAGGAGAAAATAAAGATGACGGGATAGGAGATCCTTTCAAACTATTGATTGAGAAAGCCCTCACGCAACATAGGAACGAGATGATGGATAATTTTGCGCAAATCCTTCAGCGACTACAAATAGGCGACGCATCTTCTTCGAGCGGAGGCACCACCCCCTTCAAGGTACAAATAAACTTTGATATTCCTATATTTGAAGCTCATACAGATGCAGATGCTGTAGACAAGTGGCTGAATATACTAGAAGGGTATTTCTCTGTCCATAACTTTTCGAATAGAGAAAATATTACTTTTGCTCTCCTCAAAGCCCTTCCCCATGTCAAAGATTGGTGGGAAACTTTCTGTGAGCAAAAGGAAACAAAGGAACCTTCATTATTTATAGTCACGGCCACCTGGAAATCCTTCAGGGATGCTATTAAGGAATAATACTACCCTGTCGGAAGTTATGACGACTTGTATAACAAATGGACCACACTGCGGCAAGAAAGAGACCAAGCAGTGCCAGATTTCACAAATATATTCCATACCTTGCGCACCAAGTTGGGTATCAAATATTCAGAGAGACATCTGGTGCTCAAGTATCACGGTGCTCTGCATAGATACATCTAGACCGAAATGGAATTTCTGGACATTTCATCCTTGGGCGTGGCCTACCAATATGCTGTCAAAATCGAGCAGAATCTCAAACAAAAGAAACGAATATTTGGGTCGGGGAACCCCTCACAACAAAAGCCAGGAAAGTGCAGCCCCAACCCACAGAACAAAGGATAGAGCAAAGATGCATAGTATCAGGACAACCAGTCCAAGACACAAGCAAAGAAGGACACCGAAAAGACAAAGAAAGATACCGGGAAGTGGTGCGACTTCCATAAGAGCCCTTGGCAAAACATTGTTGACTGTCGCTCAAAGAAGACGCTGGTGGCTGAAGTGAAAGCCTCTGAATCAGATGTGGCTTCTGACTCTGAGTCAAAACCAGAAAGGGGAAGAAGGATCATTGATGCGGAACCCAATGCCACCATTGCTACCACCAAGCTCCAGCATGGTGAACCATATGAGCAAGAAGAAGGAGAGCACCTCTTCCATTCCCATATGTGGGTAAAAGGCACCCCACTGCACTTCATTGTTGATAGTGGTAGCCAGAAGAACCTGATATCAGTAGAGTTCGTCAAGCGGCTGGCCCTGCCGACAACGCCGCACCCACAACCCTACACAATTGGATGGCTCTGCCAAGGAAGCGATCTTCACGTCAGCCAACAGTGTCAACTGTCATATGGCATCAAGCCCTTCAAAGATGAGGTATTGTGTGATGTTGCTCCTCTTGAAGTTTGTGATGTTAATTTGCGCCAACCTTATTTATGGAAATGTCATGCTATATATGAGTCTAGGCCTCGTAGTGTTAATATTACTTTGAACAAGAAATTGTACAGGATAACCGAGGTTGTCCCACCTAGTGTTATTTCCTTGATCTCTGCTAAGCAATGCAGGAAGGTCATCCCTCAGACGGGGAAGTTTGTCTTCCTCGTGATCCGCTGTCAGAATGAGAGAAAAATCACAGCCACATCCAGGATCTTTGCGGTCGACCTCTCCACACAGCAGAAGCAAGCAGATAAGGTCGTGGAAGAATACTTTGATATCTTCTCCTCACCTACCAGGGTACCTCTGCACTGCCAGGTCAAGCACCCCATCGATCTGACCCACGGCGCACCGCTACCCAAAGGGCCAGTCTATTGTCACTCTCTATTAGACAATGAGGAGATCAAGGGATAGATCCAAGAATTTCTCCACAAGGGGCACATCCGTCCTAGCTCATCACCTTGCGGGAGCCCAATCATGCTGGTACAGAAGAAAGATGGAACCTGGGGACTTTGCATTAATTATCGGGCTCTGAATAAAATTATAGTCAGAAACTAGTACCCGATTCCCTGAATCGACAACCTCCTTGATCAACTCATGGTGGCCAAATACTTCAGTAAGATTGATTTGAAGTCTGGCTACCACCAGGTCCCAATAGAACATTCATATGTATGGAAGACCACCTTCAAGTCAAAGGAAGGCCTTTTTGAATGGTTGGTCATGCCCTTTGGTCTGACAAACGCTCCAGCCACTTTCATGGGGATGATGGACAATATCTTGCGACCATTCACCAATACTTTTGTAGTGGTGTATCTTGATGACATTCTCATTTACAGCAAGACTTGGGTCGAACACTTGTAGCATATTCAGCAGGTTTTGCACACCCTGTGGCAACACAAGCTATATGACAACTTGGAAAAATTCTCCTTCAGCATGGATAGGGTCCATTACCTAGGCTACATCATTGATCAACATGGGGTACATGTGGATCCAACCAAGATCCAAGTCATCCGTGATTAGCCAGCCCCAGCCAGACTCACTGAGCTTCGAAGCTTCTTGGGCCTTGCCAATTTCTACCACAGGTTTGTGTTGGGATTCTCCCATATTGCATAGGCCCTCAGCCAAATAACCAGGGATGGTGGTAAGGAAAAATTTGCATGGGGCCAGCCCCAACAACAAGCATTTGATGATTTGAAGTAGGGCTTGTGCTCAGCCCCAGTACATTCACTTCTAGACCTGCAACAGCCCTTTAAGATTGAGACTGATGCTTCAGACTATGCTGTGGTTTCCGTTCTCATGCAGCACGACCACCCCATGGCCTATCATAGTGAAACACTATCAGATGTTGTCCGTAAGTACCCTACTTACGACAAAGAAATGTACTCCATTGTGCAAGCCTGCCGCCAGTGGAGACATTACATTCTTGGGAGGGAGACAGTCATCCACACTGATCATAAGCCGATGCAGTTCATTCAGACACAAGGAAAATTGCAGAATGACTGCCATCAAAAGTGGTCCACATACTTGCAGCAATTCCACCTCAACATCAAGTATAAAACAGGAATCACCAACCGTGTCTTTGATTGCCTCAGTAGACCACCAGTCACTGCACTCACCACAATGCTAGACTCCTACGGCCATGAGACCTCTGGATGGCCCCAACTCTATGAGACAGACCCAGACCTGTGTTCCCTCAAGTGAGCGAGCGAAGTTGATCTAGGAATCCCACTACAGTCAGGTGGATGGACACTTCAGCATCTAAAATACAGTGGCGATGATACAAAAACATTTCTACTGGCTGAAACTTCGCCAGGAGGTCAACAAGTATATCAGGTCTTGCACTGCTTGTGCTATTGCCAAACCAACCACTAAGAAACAGGGTCTGTACACCCCTCTTCCTACTCCTGAAAGACCATGGGAATCCATATCAATGGACTACATGTCGGGCCTCCCATCCACCAAGTGGGGAAATGACTGTGTTTTTGTGGTTGTCGATCGCTTCTCTAAGATGGCAACTATGGTTGCCTGCAAGAAGAGCATCACAATAGAAGCCACTGCCAAGATCTTCTTTCAACGAGTCTGGGTACATTTTGGAATCCCACAAACCATTGTCTCGTATCGGGATAGTCGATTTCTCAGCACATTCTGGTCGAGCCTCTGGTCACTGCTGGACACCAAGATCACCAAATCCACGGCCTTCCACCCCCAGACAGATGGCCAAACTGAGGTCGTAAATCAAATGATCATGCATATCCTATGCATGTATAATTCCAATCACCCCCGCACATGGGATGAGAGTCTTTCCTATGTCCATCATAGCTACAACCGAGCCCTGCATAGCTAAATCGGCCACAGCCCCTTTCAGGTGGGGTTGGGATTCCAACCATTGGGTCCCATAGATGTTGCACATCCCCTTGCAGTCACCTCGACTGACTCCTCTCCTGCTCCAACTGAGGCTGACAAGGACACCCAATTCATTGAGAGGATCCATCACATCTACCAACAGTTTCAGGATATCCTACAGAATTCTAATGACAAGTACAAGCAGCTCCATGATCAACATCCGGTTCCACATAAGTTTCAGGTGGGCGACAAAGTTTGGTTGCACTTGCAGAAAGAATGCCTTATAGGACCCCATCGGAAGCTTCACCCACTCCAATATGGGTTTTACACCATCACCAAGTCTGTGGGGGATAATGCTTTTGTGCTCAACATTCCTCCTTTCCTTGGCCCGCACCCAGTGTTCAACGTGGACCTCCTTCGGCCTTATTTCCCACCATTATTGGACACCTCAAACGTAGCAGAACAACTGACACCAACAGAGCTCAACCCCGACTGCATACAACAGGCATCGAGTGATCAGATTGTGGACACATAGATCAAGGGCACTCGAAAACAAAGTATCCATCTTTATCTAGTCGTCAAAGTAGGGCAGCTCCTGCACCAAGGCAAGTGGCTTACTCGGGGCCAAATTCAGCAGAAATTTCCTCATCTGATGGGGGAACTCAACGCAATGGAGACCATTGCTTCCTAAGGATGGAGGATTGATCTAGGTGGATATCGGTGTCCACCCAACTTTTCTAGCTGGCTCAAAACAACTTTCTAGCAATTTTGATAATTTACTATTTTTAGCAGTTTTTTGGGTCCTAAACTTCTGGAGCCGTTTTGAGGCCCTAAATGACGGTTTTTGGGGTATGTTGCAGTCTTAAAATTTTATCATGAAATTTTGTGCAAATGTTGTATTCCTCAGATAGATATTTCCAATGGGCTATCATACGCCTAAAGCGGAGATCGTATGCAAAAGTTACGACCCCGGGAAGTTGATGTACTGACTTACCCAAATGGGGCCCACATGACTTTTGGCGCTTCATCTCCTAGGGTTAGGTTTTTGGATGTTTAGGGTTTTTGAAACTCGTGTTTATTGTAAAAAGGACTTGAGAGGCTCATTGTAATCATCTTCTTGTGAATGAGCATAGCCGACACATCTATTCTCAGAGATAAGCCGCCACCTTTCCAACAAGTTTGTTTTCCACTGCATTTTACAGTTTCAGCTTATTTCCTTATTGAATAGAAAACTAGTTTTACTGTATCTTTGTTATTCTGTGTTAAGAATCTGGTAATAATATGTAGTCATTTCATTCTGCTCATAAAATCTGGATCAGTGGTATCAGAGCAGTCTGCTCCTTGTCGTCTTAATGCATGTCCCCAACGAGGTCAGAGTACAAAGATTTGGGTCTCGAGCTTGTTTCTCTTGAGGACAAAATCTCTCGCACACCCAAGCGACCTCTCATGGAAGGAGAAAATAAAGATGACAGGACAAGAGATCCTTTCAAACTGTTGATTGAGGAAGCCCTCAGGAAAAAGAGGAACGAGATGATGGATAATTTTGCGCAAATCCTTTGGTGACTACCAACAGGCGACACATCTTCTTCGAGCGGAGGCACCGCCCCCTTCAACGTACAAATAAACTTTGATATTCCTATATTTGAAGCTTAGATAGACGCAGTTGTTGTAGACAAGTGGTTGAATCTACTAGAAGGGTATTTCTCTATCCATAAATTTTCGAATAGAGAAAAGATTACTTTTGTGCTCCTCAAAGCCGTTCCCCTTGTCAAATATTGGTGGGAAACTTTCTGTGAGCAAAAGGACACAGAGGAAACTTCATTATTTATAGTCACGGCCACCTGGGAATCCTTCAGGGATGCTATTAAGGAACAATACTACCCTGTCGGAAGTTATGACAACTTGTATACCAAATGGACCATACTGCGGCAAGAAAGAGACCAAGCAGTGCTAGATTTCACAAATATCTTCCATACCTTGCGCACCAAGTTGGGTATCAAAGATTCGGAGAGACATCTAGTGCTCAATTATCACGGTGCTCTACATAGATACATCCAGACAGAAATGGAATTTCTAGACATATCATCCTTAGGCGCGGCCTACCGATATGCTATCAAAATCGAGCAGAAGCTCAAACAAAAGACACGACAATTTGGGTCGGGGAACCCCTCACAACAAAATCCAGGAAAGGGTATCCCCAACCCATAGAATAAAGGATAGAGTAAACATGCACAGTATCAGGACAACCAATCCAAGCCACAAGAAAAGAAGGACACTGGAAAGACAAAGAAAGATATCGGGAAGTGGTGCGAATTCCATAAGAGCCCTTGGCATAACACTGCTGACTGTCTCTCAAAGCAGACGATGGTGGTTGAAGTGAAAGCCTCTGAATTAGATGCGGGTTCTGACTCTCAGTCAGAACGAGAAAGGGGAAGAAGGATCATTGACGCAGAACCCAATGCCACCGTTGCTACCACTAAGCTCCATCATGGTGAACCAGGCGAGCCAGAAGAAGGAGAGAGCCTCTTCCATTCCCAGATGTGGGTAAAAGGCACCCCACTGCACTTCATTGTTGATAGTGGTAGCCAAAATAACCTCATATCAGTAGAGGTCATCAAGCTGCTGGCCCTGCCGACAACGCCACACCCACAACCATACACCATTGGATGTCTCTTCCAAGGAAGTGATCTTCGCATCAACCAACAGTGTCGTCTTTCATATGGCATCAAGCCCTTCAAAGATGAGGTATTGTGTGATGTTTCTCCTCTTACAGTTTGTGATGTTCTTTTGGGCCAACCTTATTTATGGAAATGTCATTCTATATATGAGTCTAGGCCTCGTAGTGTTATTATTACTTTGAACAGGAAATTGTACAGGATAACCGAGGCTGTCCCACCTAGTGCTATTTCCTTGATCTGCTAAGAAATGCGGGAAGGTCATCTCTCAGACGGGGAAGTTTGTCTTCTTCGTGATCCGCGCTCAAAGTGAGGGAAAATCACAACCACATCCAGGATCTCTGTGGCCGACCTCTCCACACAGCAGAAGCAAGTAGATAAGGCCGTGGAAGAATACTCTGATATCTTCTCCTCGCCTACCAAGGTACCCCTGCACCGCCAGGTCAAGCACCACATCGATCTGACCCCCGACGCACTGCTGCCCAATGGGCCAGTCTATCGTTTCTCTCTGTTAGAGAATGAGGAGATCAAGCGACAGATCCAAGAATTTCTCCACAAGGGGCACATCCGTCCTAGCTCATCACCTTGCAAGAGCCCAATCATGCTGGTATAGAAGAAAGATGGAACCTGACAACTTTGCATTGATTATCGGGCTCTGAATAAAATCACAGTCAGAAACTAGTACCCGATTCCTCAAATCGACGACCTCCTTGATCAACTCATGGGGGCCAAATAATTCAGTAAGATTGATCTGAAGTCTGTCTACCACCAGGTCCCGATAGAACAGACAGATGTATGGAAGACCGCCTTCAAGTGAAAGGAAGGCCTTTTTGAATGGTTGGTCACGCCCTTTGGTCTGACAAACACTCCAGCCACTTTCATGAGGATGATGGAAAATATCATGTGACCATTCACCAATACTTTTGTAGTGGTGTATCTTGATGACATTCTCATTTACAACAAGACTTGGGCCGAACACTTGCATCATATTTGGCAGGTTTTGCACACCCTGCGGCAGCACAAGCTGTATGCCAACTTGGAAAAATGCTCCTTCGACATGGATAGGGTCCATTACATAGGCTACATCATTGATCAACATGGCGTACATGTGGATCCAGCCAAGATCCAAGTCATCCGTGACTGGCCAGCCCCAACCACACTCACTGAGCTTCAGATGTTCCTGGGCCTTGCCAATTTCTACCTCAGGTTTATGATGGGATTCTCCCATATTGCATGGGTCCTCAGCCAAATAACCAGGGGTGGTGGTAAGGAAAAATTTTCATGGGGCCAGCCCCCACAATAAGCGTTCGATGATTTGAAGGAATTCTTATGCTCAACCCCAGTATTTTCACTACTAGACCTGCAGCAGCCCTTTGAGACTGAGACTGATGCTTCAGACTATGTTGTGGGTTTCATTCTCACGCAGCACGGCCACCCCGTGGCCTATCATAGTGAAACACTATCAGATTTTGTCCATAAGTACCCTACTTACGACAAAGAAATGTACTCCATTGTGAAAGCCTGCCACCAGTGGAGATATTACATTCTTGGGAGGGAGACAGTCATCCACACTGATCATAAGTCACTGTAGTTCATGCAAACACAAGTAAAATTGCAGAATGACCGCCATCAAAAGTGGTCCACATACTTGCATCAATTCCACCTCAACATCAAGTATAAAACAGGAAGCACCAATCAATTCGTTGATTGCCTCAGTAGACCACTAGTCGCTGCACTCATCACAATGCTAGACTCCTCCGGCCATGAGACCTCCGGATGGCCCCAACTCTATGAGACAGACCCTGACTTCGCCACCACCTACCAAATGTTGGGTGCAAAGGCAATTGTCAATAATTTCCATCTTCAGGATGGGTTGTTGTATCGTCTGGGCCATATATGTGTTCCCTCAAGTGAGCGAGCGAAGCTGGTCTGGGAAGCCCACTACAGTCGGGTGGCAAGACACTTCGACGTCGAAATAACAGTGGCGATGCTACAAAATCATTTCTACTAGCCGAAACTTCCCCAGGAGGTCAGCAAGTATATCAGGTCTTGCACTGCTTGCTCTATTGCCAAACCAACCACTAAGAAACAGGGCTTGTACACCCCTCTTCCTACTCCTGAAATACCATGGGAATCCATCTCAATGGACTACATGTCGGGCCTCCCGTCCACCAAGCGGGGAAATGACTGTGTTTTTGTGGTTGTCGATCACTTTTCTAAGATGGCGATTCTGGTTGCTTGCAAGAAGAGCATCACAGCAGAAGCCACTGTCAAGCTCTTCTTTGAATGAGTTTGGGTACATTTTGGAATCCCACAAACCATTGTCTCAGATCAGGTCAGTCGATTTCTCAGCACATTCTGGTCGAGCCTCTGGTCACTATTGGACACCAAGCTCACCAAATCCACGGCCTTTCACCCCCAGACAGATGGCCAAACTAAGGTCGTAAATCGAATGATCGTGCATATCCTGCACATGTATAATTCCAAGCACCCTCTCACATGGGATGAGCGTCTTCCCTATGTCTAGCATAGCTACAACCGAGCCCTGCATAGCTCAACCGGCCACAACCCCTTTCAGGTGGGGTTGGGATTCCAACCATTGGGTCCCATAGATGTTGCACTTCCCCTTGCGGTCACCTCGACCGACTCCTCTCATGCTCCAACTGAGGCTGACAAAGCCACCTGATTCATTGAGAGGATCCAACACATCCACCAACATGTTCAGGATATCCTACAAAAGTCTAATGACAAGTACAAGCAGAGCCATGAACAACATTGGGTTCCACATAAGTTTCAGGTGGGCGACAAAGTTTGGTTGCACTTGCAGAAAGAATGCCTTACAAGACCCCATCGGAAGCTTCGCGCACTCCGATATGGGCCACACACCATCACCAAGGCTGTGGGGGATAATTCTTTTGCGCTCAACATTCCTCCTTTCCTTGGCCTGCACCCAGTGTTCAACGTGGACCTCCTTCGGCCTTATTTCCCACCATTATTGGACACCTCAGACGTAGCAGAACAACTGACACCAACAGAGATCAACCCCGACTGCATACAACAGGCATCTAGTGATCATATTGTGGACACACAGATCAAGGGCACTCGACAACAAAGTATCCATCTTTATCGAGTCGTCAAAGTAGGGCAACTCCTGCACCAAGGCAGGTGGCTGACTCGGGGCCAAATTCAGCAAAAAATTCCTCATCTGATGGGGGAACTCAATGCAATGGAGACCATTGCTTCCTAAGGATAGAGGATTGATCCAGGTGGATATCGGTGGCCACCCATATTTTCCAGTTGTCTCAAAACAACTTTCTAGCGATTTTGATAATTTACTATTTTTAGCAGTTTTTTGGGTCTTGAACTTCTAGAGCCGTTCTGAGGCCCTAAATGACGTTTTTTGGGGTATGTTGCGGTCTTAAAACTTTTTTACTAAATTTTGTGCAAATGTTCTATTCCTCGGATAGATCTTTCCAATGGGCTATCATACACCTAAAACGAAGATTGTATCCAAAAGTTACGACCCCGGGAAGTTGATGTAGTGACTTACCCAAACGGGGCCCACATGACTTTTGGCGCTTCATCTCCTAGGGTTAGGTTTTTGGATGTTTAGGGTTTTTGAAACTCGTGTTTATTGTAAAAAGGCCTTGAGAGGCTCATTGTAATCATCTTCTTTCAAATGAGCACAGTCGACACATCTCTTCTCAGAGATAAGCCGCCACCATTCCAGCAAGTTTGTTTTCCGCTGCATTTTACAGTTTCAGCTTATTTCCTTATTGAATAGAAAACCAGTTTTACTTTATCTTTGTTATTATGTGTTAAGCATCTGGTAATAATCTGTAGTCATTTCATTCTGCCCATAAAATCCAGATCAGTGGTATCAGAGCGGTCTGCTCCTTGTCGTCTTAATGCATGTCCCCAATGAGGTCAGAGTACAAAGATTTGGGTCTCGAGCTTGTTTCTCTTGAGGACAAAATCTCTCACACACCCAAGTGACCTGTCATGGAAGGAGAAAAGAAAGATGATGGGACAGGAGATCATTTCAAACTATTGATTGAGGAATCCCTCACAAAATAGAGGAACGAGATGATGGATAATTTTGCGCAAATCCTTCCGCGACTACCAACAGGCAACGCATCTTCTTCGAGCGGAGGCACCGCCCCCTTCAAGGTACAAATAAACTTTGATATTCCTATATTTGAAGCTCAGATAGACACAGATGTTATAGACAAGTGGCTAAATCTACTAGAAGGGTATTTCTCTGTCCATAACTTTTCGAATAGAGAAAATATTACTTTTGCGCTCCTCAAAGCCGTTCCCCATGTCAAAGATTGGTGGGAAACTTTCTGTGAGCAAAAGGAAACAGAGGAACCTTCATTATTTACAGTTAGGGCCACCTGGGAATCCTTCAAGTATGTTATTAAGGAACAATGTTACCCCGTCGGAAGTTATGACGACTTGTATACCAAATGCACCACACTGCGGCAAGAAAGAGACCAAGCAATGCCAGATTTCACAAATATCTTCCATACCTTGCGCACCAAGTTGGGTATCAAAGATTCAGAGAGATATCTAGTGCTCAAGTATCGCGGTGCTCTGCATAGATACATCTAGACCAAAATGGAATTTCTGGACATCTCATCCTTGGGCGCGGCCTACCAATATGCTGTCAAAATCGAGCAGAAGCTCAAACAAAAGACACGACAATTTGGGTCGTGGAACCGCTCACAACAAAAGCCAGGAAAGTGTTTCCCCAACCCACAAAACAAAATATAGAGCAAAGATGCACAGTATCAGGACAACTAGTCCAAGCCACAAGCAAAGAAGGACACCGGAAAGACAAAGAAAGATACCGGGAAGTGGTGCGACTTCCATAAGAGTCCTTGGCATAACACTGCTGACTATCACTCAAAGAAGACGCTGGTGGCTGAAGTGAAAGCCTCTGAATCATATGTGGCTTCTGACTCTGAGTCAGAACCAGAAAGGGGAAGAAGGATCATTGATGCGGAAAACAATGCCACCATTTCTACCACCAAGCTCCAACATGGTGAACCAGACGAGCCAGAAGAAGGAGAGCGCCTCTTCCATTCCTAGATGTGGGTAAAAGGCACCCCACTGCACTTCATTGTTGATAGTGGTAGCTAGAAGAACCTCATCTCAGCAGAGGACGTCAAGCTGTTGGCCCTCCCGACAACGTCGCACCCACAACCCTACACTATTGGATGGCTCTGCCAAGGAAGCGATCTTAGCGTCAGCCAACAGTGTCGACTGTCATATGATATCAAGCCCTTCAAAGATGAGGTATTGTGTAATGTTGCTCCTCTCGAAGTTTGTGATGTTCTTTTGGGCCAACCTTATTTATGGAAACGTCATGCTATATATGAGTCTAGGCCTCGTAGTGTTATTATTACTTTAAACAGGAAATTGTACACGATAACCGAGGCTGTCCCACCTAGTGTTGTTTCCTTGATCTCTGCTAAGCAATGAAGGAAGGTCACCTCTCAGACGGGGAAGTTTGTCTTCTTCGTGATCCACTCTCAGAATGAGAGAAAAATCATAGCCACATCCAGGATCTCTGCGGTCGACATCTCCACACAGCAGAAGCAAGTAGATAAGGTCGTGGAAGAATACTCTGATATCTTCTCCTCGCCTACCGGGGTATCTCTGCACTGCCAGGTCAAGCACCCCATCGATCTGACCCCTAGCGCACCATTGCCCAATGGGCCAGTCTATCATCGCTCTCTCTTAGAGAATGAGGAGATCAAGTGACAGATCCAAGAATTTCTCCACAAGGGGCACATCCATCCTAGCTCATCACCTTGCGGGAGCCCAATCGTGCTGGTACAAAAGAAAGATGGAACCTGGCGACTTTGCATTGATTATCGGGCTCTGAATAAAATCACAGTCAGAAACCAGTAC
>JZKD02S0026704.1:125697-136810 GCA_000966675.3 Picea glauca | reverse complement strand
CCCGATTCGACGACCACCTTGATCAACTCATGGGGGACAAATACTTCAGTAAGATTGATCTGAAGTCTGTCTACCACCAGGTCCCGATAGAACATTCAGATGTATGGAAGACCACCTTCAAGTCAAAGGAAGGCCTTTTTGAATGGTTGGTCATGCCCTTTGGTCTGAAAAATGCTCCAGCCACTTTCATGAGGATGATAGACAATATCCTGCGACCATTCACCAATACTTTTGTAGTGGTGTATCTTGATGGCATTCTCATTTACAGCAAGACTTGGGCCGAACACTTGCAGCATATTCAACAGGTTTTGCACACCCTGCGGCAGCACAAGCTATATGCCAACTTGGAAAAATGATCCTTCGGCATGGATAGGGTCCATTACCTAGGCTACATCATTGATCAAGATGGCATACATGTGGGTCCAACCAAGATCCAAGTCATCCGTGACTAGCCATCCCCAGCCACACTCACTGAGCTTCGGAGCTTCTTGGGCCTTGCAAATTTCTACCACAGGTTTGTGTTGGGATTCTCCCATATTGCATGGGCCCTCAGCCAAATAAACAGTGGTGGTGGTAAGGAAAAATTTGCATGGGGCCAGCCCCAACAACAAGTGTTCAATGATTTGAAGCAGCGCTTTTGTTCAGCCCCAATACTTTCACTACCAGACGTTCAACAACCCTTTGAGATTGAGACTGATGCTTCAAACTATGCTGTGGGTGCCATTCTCATGCATCATGGCAACCCCGTGGCCTATCATAGTGAAACACTATCAAATGTTTTATGTAAGTACCCTACTTACGAAAAAGAAATGTACTCCATTTTGCAAGCCTTCCGCCAGTGGAGACATTACATTCTTGGGAGGGAGACAGTTATCCACACTGATCATAAGTCGTTGCAGTTCATGCAAACACAAGGAAACTTGCAGAATGACCGCCATCAAAATTGGTCCACATACTTGCAACAATTCCACCTCAACATCAAGTATAAAACAGGAAGCACCAACTGCGTCATTGATTGCCTCAGCAGACCACCAGTCGTTGCACTCACCACAGTGCTAGACTCCTACGGCCATGAGACCTCCTAATGGCCCCAACTCTATGAGACAGACTCAGACTTCACCACCACCTACCAAATGTTGGGTGCAAAGGAAGTTGTCAATAATTTCCATCTTCAGGATGGGTTGTTGTTCCGTCTGTTCCATATATGTGTTCCCTCAAGTGAGTGAGCGAAGATGATCTAGGAAGCCCACTATAGTTGGGTGGTAGGACACTTCGACGTCGAAAAGACAGTGGCGATGCTACAAAAACATTTCTACTGGCCGAAACTTCGCTAGGAGGTCAGCAAGTATATCAGGTCTTGCACTGCTTGCGCTATTGCCAAACCAACCACTAAGAAATAGGGCCTGTACACCCCTCTTCCTACTCCTGAAAGACCATGGGAATCCATCTCAATGGACTACATATTGGGCCTCCCATCCACCAAGCGAGGAAATGAATGTGTTTTTGTGGTTGTCGATCGTTTTTCTAAGATGGCGATTCTAGTTGCTTGCAAGAAGAGCATCACAGCAGAAGCCACTGCCAAGCTCTTCTTTGAACGAGTATGGATACATTTTGGAATCCCTCAAACCATTGTCTCATATTGGGACAATCGATTTCTCAGCACATTCTGGTTGAGCCTCTGGTTACTGCTGGACACCAAGCTCACCAAATCGACGGCCTTCCACCACCAGACAGATGGCCAAATTGAGGTCATAAATCGAATGATCGTGCATATCCTGTGCATGTATAATTCCAAGCACCCCCGCACATGAGATGAGAGTCTTCCCTATGTCCATCATAGCTACAACCGAGCCCTACATAGTTGAACGAACCACAACCCCTTTCAGGTGGGGTTGGGATTCCAACCATTGGGTCCCATAGATGTTACACTTCCCCTTGCGATCATCTCGACCGACTCCTCTCCTACTCCAACTGAGGCTGACAAAGCCACCTGATTCATTGAGAGGATCCAGCACATCCGCCAATAGGTTCAGGATATCCTATAGAAGTCTAATGACAAGTACAAGCAGCGCCATGATCAACATCGGGTTCCACATAAGTTTCAGGTGGGTGACAAAGTTTGGTTGCACTTGTAGAAAGAATGCCTTACAGGACCCCATCAGAAGCTTCGCCCACTCCGATATGGGTTGTACACCATCACCAAGGCTATGGAGGATAATGCTTTTGTTCTCAACATTCCTCCATTCCTTGGCCTTCACCCAGTGTTCAACTTGGACCTCCTTCGGCCTTATTTCCCACCATTATTGGACACCTCAGACGTAGCAGAAAAACTGACACCAACAGAGCTCAACCCCGACTGCATAAAACAGGCATGCAGTGATCATATTGTGGACACACAGATCAAGGGCACTCAACAACAAAGGATCCATCTTTATCGAGTCGTCAAAGCAGGGCAGCTCCTGCACCAAGGCAAGTGGCTCACTCGGGGCCAAATTCAACAGAAATTTCCTCATCTGATGGGGGAACTCAACGCAATGGAGACGATTGCTTCCTAAGGATAGAGGATTGATCCAGGTGGATATCGGTGGCCACCCACCTTTTCCATCTGGCTCAAAACAACTTTCTAGCAATTTTGATAATTTACTATTTTTAGCAGTTTTTTGGGTCCTGAACTTCTGGAGCCGTTTTGAGGCCCTAAATGACGTTTTTTGGGGTATGTTGCAGTCTTAAAATTTCATCATGAAATTTTGTGCAAATGTTGTATTCCTTGGATAGATCTTTCCAATGGGCTATCATACACCTAAAACAAAGATCGTATGCAAAATTTACGACCCCGAGAAGTTGATGTACTGACTTACCCAAACGGGCCCCACATGACTTTTGGCGGTTCATCTCCTAGGGTTAGGTTTTTGGATGTTTAGGGTTTTTGAAACTCATGTTTATTGTAAAAAGGCCTTGAGAGCCTCATTGTAATCATTTTCTTGTGAATGAACGTAGCCAACATATCTCTTCTCAGAGATAAGCCGCCACCATTCCAGCAAGTTTGTTTTCGCTGCATTTTATAGTTTCAACTTATTTCCTTATTGAATAGAAAACCAGTTTTACTGTATCTTTGTTATTCTGTGTTAAGCATCTGGTAATAATTTGTAGTCATTTCATTCTGCTCATAAAATCCGGATCAGTGGTATCAGAGTTGTCTGCTCCTTGTCGTCTTAATGCATGTCCCCAACGAGGTCAGAGTACAAAGATTTGGGTCTCAAGCTTGTTTCTCTTGAGGACAAAATCTCTCGCACACCCAATCGACCTCTCATGGAAGGAGAAAAGAAAGATGACAGGACAGGAGATCCTTTCAAACTGTTGATTGAGGAATCCCTCAGGCAACAGAGGAACGAGATGATGGATAATTTTGTGCAAATCCTTCGGCGACTACCAACAGGCGACACATCTTCTTCGAGTGGAGGCACCGCCCCATTCAAGGTACAAATAAACTTTGATATTCCTATATTTGAAGCTCAGATAGATGCAGATGTTGTAGACAAGTGGCTGAATCTAATAGAAGGGTATTTCTCTATACATAACTTTTTGAATAGAGAAAAGACTACTTTTTCGCCCCTCAAAGTCGTTCCCCATGTCAAAGATTGGTGGGAAACTTTCGGTGAGACAAAGGAAATAGAGGAACCTTCATTATTTACAGTCACGGCCACCTGGGAATCCTTTAGGGATGCTATTAAGGAACAATACTACCCTGTCGGAAGTTATGACGACTTGTATACCAAATGGACCACACTGCGGCAAGAAAGAGACCAAGCAGTGCCAGATTTCACAAATATCTTCCATACCTTGCACACCAAGTTGGGTATCAAAGATTCAGAGAGACATATGGTGCTCAAGTATCGCAGTGCTCTGCATAGATACATCCAGACCGAAATAGAATTTCTGGACATCTCACCCTTGGGTGTGGCCTACCTATATGCTATCAAAATCGAGCAGAAGCTCAAACAAAAGACACGACAATTTGGTTCGGGGAACCCCTCACAAAAAAATCCAGGAAAGGGCGGCCCCAACCGACAAAACAAAGGATAGAGAAAAGTTGCACAGTATCAGGACAACCAGTCCAAGCCAAAAGCAAAGAAGGACACCAGAAAGACAAAAAAAGATACCGAGAAGTGGTGCGACTTCCATAAGATCCCTTGGCATAACATTGTTGACTGTCGCTCAAAGCAGACGCTGGTGGCTGAAGTGAAAGCCTCTGAATCAGATTCGGGTTCTGACTCTGAGTCAGAACTAGAAAGGGGAAGAAGGATCATTGACGCGGAACCCAATGCCACCGTTTCTACCACCAAGCTCCATCATGGTGAACCTGACGAGCCAGAAGAAGGAGAGCGTCTCTTCCATTCCCAGATGTGGGTAAAAGGCACCCCACTGCACTTCATTGTTGATAGTGGTAGCCAAAAGAACCTCATATCAGCAAAGGTCATCAAGCGGCTGGACCTGCCGACAACGCTGCACCCACAACCCTACACCATTGGATGGCTCTACCAAGGAAGCGATCTTTGCATCAGCCAACAGTGTCGACTTTCATACCGCATCAAGCCCTTCAAAGATGAGGTATTGTGTGATGTTTCTCCTCTCGAAGTTTGTGATTTTCTTTTGGGACAACCTTATTTATGGAAACGTCATGCTATATATGAGTCTAGGCCTCATAGTGTTATTATTACTTTGAATAGGAAATTGTACAGGATAACCGAGACTGTCCCACCTAGTGCTATTTCCTTGATCTCTGCTAAGCAATGCAGGAAGGTCATCTCTCAGACGAGGAAGTTTGTCTTCTTCAAGATCTGCTCTCAGAATGAGAGAAAAATCATAGCCACATACAGGATCTCTGCGGCTGACCTCTCCACATAGCAGAAGCAAGTAGATAAGGTCATGGTGAAGCACCCCATCGATCTGACCCCTGACGCACTGCTACCCAATGGGCCAGTCTATCGTCACTCTCTGTTAGAGAATGAGGAGATCAAGCGACAGATCCAAGAATTTCTCCACAAGGGGCACATCCATCCTAGCTCATCACTTTCCAGGAGCCCAATCATGTTGGTACAGAAGAAAGATGGAACCTGGCGACTTTGCATTGATTATCAGGCTCTGAATAAAATCATAGTAAAAAATCTGTACCCGATTCCCCGAATCGACGACCTCCTTGATCAGCTCATGGGGGCCAAATACTTCAGTAAGATTGATCTGAAGTATGGCTACCACCAGGTCTCGATAGAATAGACAGATGTATGGAAGAGCGCCTTCAAGTCAAAGGAAGGCCTTTTTGAATGGTTGGTCATTCTCTTTGGTCTGACAAACACTCCAGCCACTTTCATGAGGATGATGGACAATATCCTGCGACCATTCACCAATACTTTTGTAGTGGTGTATCTTGATGACATTCTCATTTACAACAAGACTTGGGCTGAACACTTGCAGCATATTTAGCAGGTTTTGCACATCCTGCGGTAGGACAAGCTATATGCCAACTTGGAAAAATGATCCTTCGGCATGGATAGGGTCCATTACCTAGGCTACATCATTGATCAACATGGCATACATGTGGATCTAGCCAAGATCCAAGTCATCCGTGATTGGCCAGCCCCAACCACACTCACTGAGCTTCGGAGCTTCTTCTGCCTTGCCAATTTCTACCGCAGGTTTGTGTTCGGATTCTCCCATATTACATGGGCTCTCAGCCAAATAACCAGGGGTGGTGGTAATGCAAAATTTTCATGGGGATAGCCCCATCAACAAGAATTCGATGATTTGAAGCAGAGCTTGTGCTCATCCCCGGTACTTTCACTACCAGACCTACAACAACCCTTTGAGATTGAGACTGATGCTTCAGACTATGATGTGGGTGTCGTTCTCATGTAGCACGGCCACCCCGTAACCTATCATAGTGAAACACTATCAGATGTTGTGCATAAGTACCCTACTTACAACAAAGAAATTTACTCCATTGTGAAAGCCTACCGCCAGTGGAGACATTACATTCTTGGGAGAGAGACAGTCATCCACACTGATCATAAGCTGCTACAGTTCATGCAGACACAAGGAAAATTGCAGAATGACCACCATCAAAAGTGGTCCACATACTTGCAGCAATTCCACCTCAACATCAAGTATAAAACAGGAAGCACCAACTGTGTCATTGATTGCTTCAGCAGAACACCAGTCGCTGCACTCACCACAGTGCTAGACTCCTACGACCATGAGACCTCTGTATGGCCCCAACTCTATGAGACAAACCCAGACTTTGCCACCACCTACCAAATGTTGGGTTCAAAGGTAGTTGTCAATAATTTCCATCTTCAGGATGGGTTGTTGTGTTGTCTGGGCCATATATGTGTTCCCTCAAATGAGCGAGTGAAGCTGATCTGGGAATCCCACCACAGTCGGGTGGCAAGACACTTCAAGGTCGAAAAGACAGTGGAGATGCTACAAAAACATTTCTACTGGTCGAAACTTCGCCAGGAGGTCAGCAAGTATATCAGGTCTTGCACTGCTTGCGCTATTTCCAAACCAACCACTAAGAAAAAGGGCCTGTACACCCCTCTTCCTACTCCTGAAAGACCATGGGAGTCCATCTGAATGGTCTACATGTGGGTCCTCCCGTCCACCAAGCGGGGAAATGACTGTTTTTTTTGGTTGTCGATCGCTTTTCTCAGATGGCGATTCTGGTTGCTTACAAGAAGAGCATCACAGCAGAAGCCACTGCCAAGCTCTTCTTTGAACGAGTCTGGGTACATCTTGGAATCCCACAAACCATTGTCTCAGATCAGGACAGTCGATTTCTCAGCACATTCTAGTCGAGCCTCTGGTCACTACTGGACACCAAGTTCACGAAATCCACTGCCTTCCACCCCCAAACAGATGGCCAAATTAAGGTCGTAAATCGAATGATCGTGCATATCCTATGCATGTATAATTCCAAGCACCCCCGCACTGTTGGGTATGTGTTATATTCTTTGCATGTGTGTGTGTGTGGGTGCGTCAGATACGACGACTGCGTCTGACGATCCCTTCACCTAGGGTGGTTTTTGCTATTTTTAGCTGATTTGTAAATTAATCCCGGATTAAGGGATTAGGGTTTTGGTATCTACGGAATACCTAAAAACATTGTATATATTGTATGGCAAATGGTGAAATTCGATATAATGAAAAAGAAAGGTTTTCCCGGTTGATGGTTTCCGGTAAAGATCTCTGAGTATTCTGTGTATGAGCCATTGATTAATTTCTGTATTGCTTAAGAATATATATGCATTTCTTTACTTCGCAGGTTTAAAACTTACACGCACATGGGTTGAGAGTCTTCCCTATGTCCAACATAGCTACAACCGAGCCCTGCATAGCTCAACCGGCCACAACCCCTTTCAGGTGGGGTTGGGATTCCAACCATTGGGTCCCATAGATGTTGCAATTCCCCTTGCGGTCACCTCGACCGATTCCTCTCCTGCTCCAACTGAGGTTGAAAAATCCACCCGATTCATTGAGAGGATCCAACACATTCGCCAACAGGTTCAGGATATCCTACAGAAGTCTAATGACAAGTACAAGCAGCACCATGATCAACATCGGGTTCCACATAAGTTTCAGGTGGGCGACAAAGTTTGGTTGCACTTGCAGAAAGATCGCCTTACAGGACCCCATCAGAAGCTTCGCCCACTCCAATATGGGTCGTACACCATCACCAAGGCTGTGGGGGATAATGCTTTTGTGCTCAACATTCCTCCTTTCCTTGGCCTACACCCAGTGTTCAACGTGGACCTCCTTCGGCCTTATTTCCCACCATTATTGGAAACCTAAGACATAGAAGAATAGTTGACACCAATAGAGCTCAACCCCGAATGCATACAAAAGGCATCCAGTGATCAGATTGTGGACACACAGATCAAGGGCACTCAAGAACAAAGGATCCAGCTTTATCGAGTCATCAAAGCAGGGCAGCTCCTGCACCAAGGCAAGTGGCTCACTCGGGGCCAAATTCAGCAGAAATTTCCTCATCTGATGGGGGAACTCAATGCAATGGAGACCACTAATTCCTAAGGATGGAGGATTTATCCAGGTGGATATCGGTGGCCACCCACCTTTTCGAGCTGGCTCAAAACAACTTTCTAGCAATTTTGATAATTTACTATTTTTAGCAGTTTTTTGGGTCCTGAACTTTTGGAGCCGTTTTGAGGCCCTAAATGACGTTTTCTGGGGTATGTTGTGGCCTTAAAATTTCTTCATGAAATTTTGTGCAAATGTTGTATTCCTCGGATATATCTTTCCAATGGGATATCATACTCCTAAAACGGAGATCGTATGCAAAAGTTGCGACCCCGGAAAGTTGATGTACTGACTTACCCAAACAGGGCCCACATGACTTTTGGCGCCTCATCTCCAAGGGTTAGGTTTTTGGATGTTTAGGGTTTTTGAAACTCTTGTTTATTGTAAAAATGCCTTGAGAGCCTCATAGTAATCATCTTCTTGTGAATGAGCGTAGCTGACACATCTCTTCTCAGAGATAAGCCGCCACCATTCCAACAAGTTTGTTTTCCGCTGCATTTTACAGTTTCAGCTTATTTCCTTATTGAATAGAAAACCAGTTTTACTGTATCTTTGTTATTCTGTGTTAAGCATCTGGTAATAATATGTAGTCATTTCATTCTGCTCATAAAATCCAGATCAGTGTTATCAGAGCGGTCTGCTCCTTGTCTTCTTAATGCATGTGCCCAACGAGGTCAGAGTACAAAGATTTGGGTCTCGAGCTTGTTTCTCTTGACGACAAAATCTCTCGCACACCCAAGAAACCTTTCATGGAAGGAGAAAAGAAATATGAAGGGATAGGATATCCTTTCAACCTATTGATTGAGGAATCCCTCATGCAATAGAGGAATGAGATGATGGATAATTTTGCACAAATCCTTCGGCGACTACCAATAGGCGATGCATCTTCTTCGAGTGGAGGCACCGCCCCCTTCAAGGTACAAATGAAATTTGATATTCCTATATTTGAATCTTAGATAGACACAGATGTTGTGGATAAGTGGCTGAATCTACTAGAAGGGTATTTCTCTGTCCATAACTTTTCGAATAGAGAAAATATTACTTTTTCACTCCTCAAAGTCGTTCCCCATGTCAAAGATTGGTGGGAAACTTTCTGTGAGCAAAATGAAATAGAGGAACCTTCATTATTTACAGTCATGGCCACCTGGGAATCCTTCAGAGATGCTATTAAGGAACAATACTACCCTGTCGGAAGTTATGACGACTTGTATACCAAATGGACCACACTCCAGTAAGAAAGAGACCAAGCAGTGCCAGATTTCACAAATATCTTCCATACCTTGCGCACCAAGTTGGGTATCAAATATTTGGAGAGAAATCTGGTGTTCAAGTATCACGGTGCTCTGCATAGATACATCCAGACTGAAATGGAATTTCTGGACATCTCATCCTTGGGCACGGCCTATTGATATGCTGTCAAAATCGAGCAAAAGCTCAAACAAAAGACACGACAATTTGGGTCGGGGAACCCCTCACAACAAAAGCTAGGAAAGGGCGGCCCCAACCCACAGAAAAAAGGATAGAGAAAAGATGCATAGTATCAGGACAACCATTCCAAGCCACATTCAAAGAAGGACACCGGAAAGACAAAGAAAGATACCGGGAAGTGGTGCGACTTCCATAAGATCCCTTGGCATAACAATGCTGACTGTCGCTCAAAGTAGACGCTGGTGGCTGAAGTGAAAGCCTCTGAATCAGATGCGGGTTCTGACTCTGATTCAGAACCAGAAAGGGGAAGAAGGATCATTGACACAGAACCCGATGCCACCATTTCTACCACCAAGCTCCATCATGGTGAAACAGACGAGCCAGAAGAAGGAGAGCGCCTCTTCCATTCCCAGATGTGGGTAAAAGGCACCCCACTGCACTTCATTGTTTATAGTGGTAGCCAGAAGAACCACATCTTAGCATAGGTCGTCAAGTGGTTGGCCCTGCCGACAACGCCGCACCCACAACCCTACACCATTGGATGGCTCTACCAAGGAAGCAATCTTCGCGTCAGCCAACAGTGTCGACTGTCACACAGCATCAAGCCCTTCAAAGCTGAGGTATTGTGTGATGTTGCTCCTCTCAAACTTTGTGATGTTCTTTGGGGCCAACCTTATTTATGGAAATGTCAATCTATATATGAGTCTAGGCCTCGTAGTGTTATTATACTTTGAACAATAAATTGTATAGGATAACCGAGGTTATCCCACCTATTGCTATTTCCTTGATCTTTGCTAAGCAATGCAGAAAGGTCATCTCTCAGATGGGGAAGTTTGTCTTCTTCGTGATCCGCTCTCAGAATGAGAGAAAAATCACAGCCACATCCAGGATCTCTATGGCCGACCTCTCCACATAGCAGAAGAAAGTAGATAAGGTCGTGGAAGAATACTCTGATATCTTCTCCTCCCCTACTGGGGTACCTCTGCACTGCCAGGTCAAGCACCCCATCGATCTGACCCCCGGGGCACCGCTGCCCAATGGGCCAGTCTATCATCGCTCTCTGTTAGAGAATGAGGAGATCAAGCGACAGATCCAATAATTTCTCCATAAGGGGCACGTCCATCCTAGGTCATCACCTTGCGGGAGCACAATCGTGCTAGTACAGAAGAAAGATGGAACTTGGCGACTTTGCATTGATTATCGGGCTCTGAATAAAATCACAGTCAGAAACCGATACCCAATTCCCCAAATCGACTACCTCCTTGATCAACTCATGGGGGCCAAATACTTTAGTAAGATTGATCTGAGGTCTGGCTACCACCAGGTCCCGATAGAACAGACAGATGTATGGAAGACCGCCTTCAAGTCAAAGGAAGGCCTTTTTGAATGGTTGGTCATGCCCTTTGGTCTGAAAAATGCTCCAACCACTTTCATGAGGATGATGGACAATATCCTGTGACCATTCAACAATACTTTTGTAGTGCTGTATCTTGATGACATTCTCATTTATAGCAAGACTTGGGCCGAACACTTGCAGCATATTCAACAAGTTTTGCACACCCTACGACATCACAAGCTATATTCCAACTTGGAA
>JZKD02S0026704.1:57082-74512 GCA_000966675.3 Picea glauca | reverse complement strand
CTAGTGGATTTAAAATTTTAAAGAAGAAATAATTTATTTAACTTGTGAAGGTGTAAAAAGATATCAATTTAATAATAAAAAGGAAAAGAGTAAAAAGCGCAACTACCATTTTGGCCCTAATAAAAAGGGGAAAGAAGGGAATAATAAAAATTAGGAAACTAAGTATTGGAGGAAACATAATAAAGGGAAGTGGGAAACTTATGGTAAAAAGTGAGGTCAACATAGTAAGGAATCTACAATTAAGAACCTTCTAATTTGAGCTAAAATTAGCAACTTCATTTTAGGGAAAGTATTTAAAACATGTAAGGGGATCTAGGAAAACCTAGGAGTAAATTTAGGAGCAACTCTAGGTGGGTAAGGGAAATGAGACAATTAATAAATTGAAAGAAAATAATTATTGGAGAAACGTGGGGGATGAATGACACTTGTACGACAGAGAATTTTTAGAGGATTTTCATTAAAACTTAAATTAAATGTGATTTAGGGAAATTTGGAGGTTCGGAAAGCTCTATAAAAGAAAGGGAAGATGAGGAAGAAGGGATTGGTTGTTAGCGTAACGTTACACTTCCAGATTTGTGACTTGACTGATTGCTTGTGAGGAGTTGGGATTTCCCAGCTCGGATAGGAGTGGTAGCTCAGCCTTGCGAGGCGAGCTGGGAAGCTAGACGTACCATCTAGATAGTGTGTGGCCCCTTTGCGGCTCGAGGGGCTAAGGGGGAAGTAGAGTACCCCTAGTGATTGGCTAGGAGGTACCGGTGAGGTCTCAATGGTCGGCGAGCGGGAGCGGCACTGGACGCGCGGACGACTCTCGGAGTAGGCGAACAGGCAAAGGTACGCCACTTCGGTTGAATGATAGATTGTGTAGAAAGTGTGATTTAGACCTGTATGTGTATTATTGTGGTTGTAGTTGGTTTTATTGTGCAAGAAAACCCATCCCTCTAACTTTCTCGCTTGATTAAATTTTATGTCCGAGTAATCTCCTGAAAAAGACTGTGTCTGAATTTCTTATGGCGAAATTTATAGATCTGGATTATAGGAATGAGATTTGTGTGCTTGAGTCGATTTTGGATTTTTGTGTTAAATTTTCTAAGTTGAATTAATATACATCTGAAACATTGAGTTGAGGAAACACTAATGTAGTATTCACTTCCCCCCTCTAACAGTTCGGGCTTGTATGACTCAACTTGCTAATGCTGGAAATTTTTTTAAGCAAAATATTCATGTCGGTTTCAATTCTTGAAGTGGTATGTTTGTTTTGACTGAGTCTCCATGTTTGTAAAACATCAAGGGTTCGACAGACTGCAGCGCACCCTTTTTTCCCGAATTTTGCATTGAAACTTTGTATTGGCAGTTATGAGTAGAAAAGTGGTAATGAAGTTTTATTCCTTAAAATTTTCATGTTGAATATGTATGCAATGTATTTGTCTTTAGGATTGGTCATGATGCATTTCAGGCTCACTATTTCCATCGCCGTTTGATTGAAATTTACCTGTTCAATTACAACGTTGTTAGGAAATTACAGGTCTGAATGGCTGAGTCCGGTCACTGTTTAGAACACACGGCTTCTGTCCCCGCCCCTCTTTTACCTGAAGTTCAGCCCCTTAACAAAATCCTGGAGCCCTAGAGTTTAAATTAAAGAGGACTGGCTGATTTTTGACATGGTGTTTTCCACTTCTTATTAGCACATGTCACCTCTGCAACTTTTACACTTAATACCCTTGCCTCTGCCTTGTTTAAAATCGCGCCCTTGTTTGCTATCACACCCTCCGTCGGTGGGCCATGCCTTGTCTATCTGCACCTCCCCTCTACATGTCACGTGATGTATCTGCCGTCTGGTGTCCTCACGGATTCATGCATGTCAGGAAGTTTTATTTATGGCTTGGGCGAGGAGATTGAAAGGGCGGAATGACCTCCGAGATCCACCCACGATTTTCCCAGGCTGCATTTCCTTGGTTAGCTCCCTTCATAACAGGATTATTTTTCCTCATGGGGGGGTGTCAACCTGCACTTACCAACTCTTTTCCTTGATAGCACGACCCTGTCGGCGCTTGCTTGTCCTACGTTTCAGAAACTCAGAACAACGAGCATGCAAAACACTGTCGGTGATATGCCAACACCACAGGCTTGGCTCTTCTTTATTGATTTTAACGCCCTTCTACCTTTCGACCCTTTTCATTTAATTTTATCCTCACTTACCTTACCTATATTATCACTACAACCAGGAACGTCATAGTGGGGCTAGTTAAGAATTCTTTTTTTTTCCCAATTGACAATTGTCCACGAGCTTAAAGGAAGTTAAAACATAAAAAGTTAAAAAGAATTTAAAATTTGACTTCCTTGTTGTGCAGGGTATCGAAATGCACCTGATATACCATACCGTGACTTAAATTATTAAATTATTGAGTTATTAAATTAAATTATTGCAATTTTCTTCTTTCGTATATGAGCTATGACTTCAATTAGACAAACTACCTTGGTTTATAATATTTTTAGGGTAGCATCTTTTATTTTCTATGTGGGCAGTTCAAATATAATGACTGAAGTTAATTATGTGGCTACATAATGCTTTAATTACATAGGTTTTCGTTCATTCTAGTTATATGTCATTCATTCTGGTTACATACACATAGTATTGTTTTAATTATTTCTAGTCATTGAAATAATTGAATTTCTAGTCTATTGATACAAATAGCAGACATTTTATTATTATAATATTTATCTACGCACACAAGAAAATGATTTGTTTAAAATAGAGTCTTTCTTTATTTGATCTTTATTTGACGTTATGTCATTAGTTTTAGTTATTTGATCTTATTTGATCTTTATTTGATCTGTAGTTTTAGTTATGTCATTTGTGGTAAAGATAAGGTAGTTTTAATGTGATGGATTATTGCAAGGTTATTTGATTAATTATATACAATGGTGTTGTCAATTGTGGTAAAGATATGGTAGTTTTAATGTGATGGATAACTTGCAGGGCTATTGATTAAAATATACCATGGTGTTGTCATTTATGATAAAGATATTGTAGTTGTATTTTTATGGATATCACATATTGAGAAAGGTGATTGTTATTTCTACAAGGTCGATGTAATATAAATGTAATGTTGATTTATTTTATGGTAAAGTTATTGTAACTTCATTGCATTGGTAGCATACAAGGAGTAATGTGATTAGTGATTGATGTTTTAGTTGCAAGGTTGTTATAACATAAGATGTGAGGTTGTTAAGATAATGTTATTGAAATTTTATGGTATATGGAACATATAGGATGTATTGAGATTGTTAATTAATTTCAGGGTTAGTACTATAATTGGAATTGTCCACACTCACAGTTGTATGATATGAGACTCTTCGATTGACAAAGCTAGTCACTTTGTATATAAGTCTGTGTGTGTGATTATTTTTGTGAAAAGAATCTAGTGTCGTATCAAGAGTCTCGGGCTCTTTAAAGGCAGAGTTCCCACCACTACGACCCCCTGACAGAGATTACTAGTTTCTGCCTGAGCAGTCGGCCAGGAGCCTATCTGACATTCTCTCTCTCCGGAGCAGAGAAATAATATTAAACTCCCTACTTTCCTGTGCAGAAATGGTAAAATCTACTACTATGGATTCTTCCATCTGTGTTCGTATTGTACACAACACAGTAAGTTGTTTAATGCTTGCAGTTACTTGTTGTGCGCCTTATGTCTATGGTCGTTTAATTCTTGCAGTTAATTGTTGTGCACCTTATGTATTCTTTTTGTGATCATCATGGTTGTGTCTTGTTAGTCGTCGGGTGGCGACGTAGAGTCAATTGTGTCTGTTCCTTTTTACACGCGCGCACACACCTTAAACAAAAAAAAAAAAATGCACCTGTTAGAGAGTTGTTGTCGTAACAAGGAGGACGTTACAATTTCTCAATGGTACCATCCACTACACACTAAATAGCTTGATTATATCATATATTTAGATAGGCCACATCTGCTTAAGTACCCCTTACATCAGGACAGTCAGTAAGGAATATAATGGAAAGTCATCCTCTAACATAAATACCATCCCAATTAAAAAAAATAAAGAAAAGTTTTTTTCAGAGTTATCCCCCCATCTTCTTGCATAAAGCAATCTTATACTAAAATCTTAAAAGATGGAGGGCCAGTCTCTGAGGGTGTACCGACTTGTGGTATGACTAGGTAAACTCGTCGTAGTACTGAACAGGCTTGTTGGCAGTGGGGCATTCTACCTAGCGAGGATGATAATCTAACAAAAAATAAATAATAAATTTAAACTTGTCCTGATGTACGACATTACTTGTAGACAAAGATGACATGAAATATGTATGGTTAAGCTAAGGTTGATGAACTCCATAAATTTTCCATTGGTAACTAACTTTGAGACTATCTTGAAACGTTCTTGCCTACCTCTTCTTATCTATATATATAGGATCTCTTATCCTATAGGTGGGGCCATATTTTAACCGTCTCGTCAGACCAATCTGTCAAATTTATCTTTACACTTTACAAACTGTAAATCTCCAGCTATTGGGATAACTGACTGGTTTCCTATACTTTTGATTGTGAGGTGTCACAATACTTAGGTGTGGGGGAGGGGTTCATGAGTTGACAAATGATCATTGCCTGAAGAAGTAAATCTTTGTAAAAATTTATGTGTGTTGTTTTCATAATACAAGTTATTACATCAGCAGTCATTTTATCTTGAAGTGCTAAACTCCTGTGTGCTATAAATTGTTGTATATGTCCTTAACAGACCACTATGTTGGTTTATTTTTGTTACAGGTTGTCCATTGTAGTTTTGGCATTACATTTCTGTTACAGGATGTTCATTGTAGGTTTGACATTACATGTTCTATGCAAGTGGATTGAGTGAGCATGATGGCAAAATCAACAACAATGGAACACTCTTAGCCTGCCTCAAATCCTATTCACTATGTTCGTGGCCTCTGAGGAATCAATTGCCTTAGCCAAAAAGCTCCCAAGAGTTGGAGACCATTGATTTAAACACCACCAGCTGCCAAGAGCAAGCTATAACAGGGTTTTCAAAAACAATTTTTAGAACATCTCTAGAGCTAAGGGATACTCCAAGGAGTGGATAAAAGAGGAGCTAATCAACCCTCTCATAGTCATCACCAAATTGATTACATGTGAAGGTAGATATTCTGTCTTTAAATCTTGTCAATTTCGATTATTAGCTCAATTTAAGTTCAATAAGCCATTGTAGCTTTCCCTTTTACTTCTTGAAGAGTCTTGAGAAGATGTCTTCCCAGGTGAGGAAGGTTGTAACCAATCCCCAAGAAGCCTATTTCTAACCCCCCTCTAAAAACAATAAAGACCCAAAAGCCTATTGCTAATTCATGGCACGAGGAAGTGCCATATATTCGGTCCGGGGGGAGTTTCCTGAGATAAAAAACGCTAAGCACTGCCCATTTGTATAGCAAACCCATGAGAAAAGGAAGCAGGATTTCTATCAAAATTCTGTCATACTGTTTTTTTACAAAGTCTTGCGATATTGTATCAACAGTTGTTTGTATTGGTATGCTAAATTATATACTACTGACATCATTATGTGTGTTATAATCTCCTGTGCAGTTTTATGTTTAAGATATAGAAGACTTCTTATACTTAACTACTCTTTGTGACAAATACAGAGCGATTACAACTGCTAAATACTTAATGTCATATGTATTACAAGCTTATGAAAAGAGGATCATTTGTTTGAATTGTTACATATTGATGACAGGCAATAAAACTTATCCTATTCACCATGCCTACCAGTACAAACCAAGCCTTTTGTTAGTATTTGTCAGTTCTGTCAGTCACCAATGATCAAATTTACTCTTTCATGTGATTGATAGGATTATTAGGTCAAATTGTTATATTTTAAAAATAAAATTCTCAAATACAATTTGACATATCTTGGTTGTAAAATTGTCATTGGTGTGTCTAGGTGTCAATACTACTCCCTCCACTCATCCAAGGTCATAAATTTTCATCATGGTCATATCATCATTCCTTGTCATAAATTTCCCATTTAATGTCTTGGTCAAAGTTCTACTTCAAAATTGGTTTATGAATTAAGGAAGATTAATTTGACAAAAGTGAAAGAGGTTTTTGTCAATAATAGACCAAGAAACAAAAACCTCCTTCATTTTATGCACTTGTGTTATTATTTGAGATAAATTCCCCAAATACAGTCGCTATAGGAGGGTTTTTGCACATTTTGACAGCTTGACTTGAAGTCAGTTTTTCAGAGGTTTGGAGAAGGCATTTGCAGTGCTTGATGGTTCCATTGTGTAGTAGAAATCATAAAATTTCCACACATACCACTTTAAGCCCAAAAAACCTCTGGGAAAGCCTCCAAAATCCCTATCAAAGACCACATTGTGCTTCTGCTAAGAGCATGTTGCGCTTCTGCAAGTTTTGAGTAACGAACTTCAAGCTGGGATTCTGATTTTGAATATACTTTATGGTTTGGGATATATTCTATCATCTTAGAGGCCTATGCTTTCAGAAAATAAAACACTATGTTTTTCCTGTTTTATCCATATTTTCTTTTCGTGTTTTTATAACAACTAGAAGTGAACTTTTGAAACCCAAGAGTGGTTTTTATCAAGAAAATGTTAAAAAAAAAAAACCTCTCTAATTTTATAAATATACGTTATGGTTTTGGATATATTCAATTCTCTTAGAGGCCCAGTGTTTCGGGAAATAAAACACTTTGTTTTTCCTGTTTTAGTCATGTTTTCTTGGCATCTTTTCCTAACAACTAAAAGAGAATTTTTGAAAACCAAGAGAGGTTTTTGTCAAGGACATATTTAAAAACAAAAACCTCTCTCAGTTTTTACACAAGGTTTATTGTCTTGAAGTTATAGGTGTCACTTTGATACCTATTTTTCACAAGTTTGCTAGGCCAGAATTGTTGCGCTTATGGGAAGTCACTTTTGGAACTAATTTTGCAGAGGTAAAACTGTTGTTTTGCATGGTTTAAAGGATCAAGGGTATAATATACATCTCAAGGCTTCCTCACATGTCATCAGCAGCCTCCAAAAAATCCAAACCCTCCAGTTCAAACTTAGAGAGCATGAAAAACTCAGTTGTCATTTACGCCATGATAACGTTGTCCTACAACCCAAGATGAATTCTCTACAGCATTAGGTTGATGATATTACTGCCACCGAATAATAGTCTCTGGATGCAATTGAAACATCACAAAAAGACTAAGTCAAAATCCCCCGGGCAAGAGGGAGAAGCTTCTAAATCTAATCCACCCCCTCCTTCGCAAGTTTAGTCATGAAGAGCAATTTCTTTTTGTTTGCAGTGGCACCTGCAAAATCTTAGGTGTGGGGTAATGTTGGGCTCGAGATATGATCGATTTTATGACGTTAATTAGATCCTTTTTGTCGAATGTGTATATGCGTTTTCATATTTTGAAGAATCTTTTTGAAGAATTTTGTGCCAAAACGCTATGATCTACACTAGGTATGCATAATTCGTGTTTTATGTTGATATTGAGTATAATTCATTATGTTTTTATGTTTCCAAGAATCTAATTCGTGTTTTTTGGTGTTACAAGGCAAAATCACATCATGTTTATGCTTCTGGTACTCCATTCGGCACTATTACAGGAAACTAACTTAAATCGTAAATTGTGGGAGCATGAAGTGGAATCTGAAAATTCCGACACATGGTTTTTGTGTGTAATATGCCCAACTAGGTCACCTATGGGTCATTTCCTGAAATTCTGAATGGTTTAAAAGAAGATCGTGGTTTTCAATTCTTCATCTGGTACTCAGTCGGACACTCCGTCCAACACCTCGTCCTGCACAAAAATGGTGGGCAATTTGGCGGTTATGGAATTGGCGGCCAGTAGTGGGCAAATCAAAGACATGGGTTTTGTTTGTTCTTATCCCCTATAGCTATTGAACTCTTGACAACTCGATTTTGGGTTGTTATGGTGGTTGATTATTGGCTCGCTCTATTTCGACAGTTAGGGCACCATTAATGTAATTTTCTATTTTTAGAAGTGGTTTGACCCTCCAATGATCGACCACTTGATCTGTAAAGATTAGAAATACCATTGTGGTGGTCATACAATAGTTCAGAAGTAATGTGTTAAAGGAAAATACGATTTTGGCTTTGTTTTTCCATTTTCATTTTGCGAGACTATGTAAAACCCGTGCTTTTAGTTTTAATGGTAAAATCATTGTGTTGAAGTTCATAGTGTGCCTTTGAAGAGTAACCACGATTGTTGGGGGGGGCACCAACAGTCTGGGTAACTATCTTATGAGTTTATTTGTGAATTAGATAGTATAGATGCATTTTTATTTTATTTCTTGTACATGAAATGATATTTTACTTCTTTGTTATTTAATTTGTTGCTTGTGATTTAATTGGTTTAACTTAGTTTTTGCAGGTTATTATGAGGAGTTTTGTTAGTATGCAATGAGTTATTAGTGGAAGCAATCTTGTGGATTTAAACACTAACCCCGTGTGTAGTTAGATGGTAGAATAGACTTTCTTCACGCTAAAATAGAAGTTAAAACAAAGTTTTAGGACATAAATTTAATTCATGCTTTCTTTGACAGGGTTTCGGTGGATGTATAGTGATAGTGTTAGTTTTTATTTGCAAAATGATTATTTAAATGCTATTTAGTCTTTGCTTATCTAGTTGTTAGCTAGCTTACTCATTTCATTGCTTGTCATATGCTAGAATAGTGTTTAATTTATATTTATGATCATTTCCCTTTTTGCAATTTGAATTGTTAGGATAGAGATAGTTTAGTTTATGTTATGCAATTTCTTGCTTAGAATTAGGTTGCAATTTCAAGTTGTATTTAATGATTGAATTTAGTATAGTATAAGTTTGCTTATATTAGTATAGAATGCATTTGAATTTCATAGATTAGAAAACAGTTTCTTGCTTTCATAGAGTAGAAGATAGCTTTCTTGCTTTCATAGCTTAGGAGATAGTTTTATTGTTGTTGTAGGATAGATAGTCTTTGCTTTGATAGATTAGATAGTAGTTTGCTTATCACAGGTTCAAGAATAGTTGTTAATTTCTCTTGCTTTCAATTAAATAGATTTCCTTTTATGAATTAGAAATAGTTTTGAAGTTTGAATTAAGAACATAGTTCACTTGCCTTTAGGCTAGATAGTTGTTCAATCAAAATTTTTAATTAGATTACTTGCAGTAGAAGTTATCTTAGAGTAGTTAGTTGTTTACTTGCTTTAATAGGTTAGTTAGTTTCTTTGCTTACTTGTTTACTTTCTTTAATAGGTTAGTTAATTGTTTTGCTTACTTGTTTACTTTCTTTAATAGATTAGTTGTTGGCTTTCTTATTTATTTGCTTTCATAGGGTAGTTTCTCATTGAACTTAGGTTGGCAAGTTAAAGTAGTTTGCTTTTGTTATTTGCTTATTGTTATTCTTAAATAGTTTTCTTTTGCTTATTGCTTATTGTTATGAACTAGTTTGCTTTAAATAGAGTTTTCACTTGTTTTTCTAGAACTATCCATCGATCCTTGGCCCAAAAGTACTAAGGTTACATAGTTTCAAGTTTCTTAGTAGGGTTTTCTCATTAGATATATTTTCTTTAATAGATTAGCCTTTAGATAGCCACTTCCTTAGTTAGACTATACTACTACCAGCCCTTCTATCTTTGGCATATATTTTGCTACAACTCTAAGTTTACTTCCCCCGGGTTGACAATTTAATTGAGGGTTTTTAGTGTGTTTTTAGTGCATATACAACACCCATCAGTATGGCACCTCTCATTCTTGCACTAAATCTAGGATATCATGTGTTGTTTTTGTGCTTTTGATGACTCTATATTACTAGTTTATGATGCCTATTATCCTCACACTCTCCAGATTATCGTAGTCACATGGGACTCATGCTATGTCCTTGACTAGTGTATGGTGCCTTAATGACTACACTAATCCTAGAACAATGTATGTCATTTTTTATTCTTACTTTAACTCCAAGTTGCCATATGTCACATTTATTCTTGTGATAACCCTATATTAGAGTGTGTTTCCTCTCTCGCTCATGTTCACTCTTAGTCGATTTATGTCAACTCACGCCTTTTTCCAATGTCATGCCAATGTCATCAACTTCTTTCTCTTGCCTTTGTTAGAACTACCCTAACACCACAACCTCCCATATTTACCTTTTCATCTATCCTATGTCCTTTCCATAAGAGATCATGTTGCTAATCCTACCTCACTTGTGGTAAGATTCCAACCTCTGTGATGTAGGTATCTAGCTAAACATGTTCCTACACCATCCTACCTCACGTATAAGTAAGTGCAAGTATCTCCTTGTCACTCTTAATATTTTCAATTATTTTATAGTTGAGATGTTATTATTATTGTTAGACTCACTCAATGTTTACTTACATGTTCTAGTTATTGTTCCATTAATGTAGTAATTAGAGATTGCTCATCTCTACTCTCCTAATTTAGCCATTGCATCATTTACATGAAAGTTAGGATTATTTCTTTTTATTTCATTATTTACATTTCATAGTTTAGTTTCTATCATTCTTATGAGGTGATTAAATTCGTTTGTTCCCCCATGTCAAAATTGTGTGATTAACATGCAATGTTTGTCTACCAATATTTCTTTCTCATTTGTCTTCTATTGCCTAACATTACCCTAATCCACATGGCACACCTTGTAGTTTTACCTTACACTAATTCTCAAGGCATAGGGGTCTTCACATGTACCATGGAATATATAGGCCTACTTGATGGAGGATTCCCTCACAAAAACAATGTATTGGCCTACATTGCAAAGACCCTCATATTACCCCTATATAATTTCTTGCATTGCTCATTCTTGGCATCTTGCTATTATTCACATCTTATGGATAGAATTTCCTATAAGGCGAGGTAAAATGTATAGAATCTCCTTTGTTCATAAATTATCTAGAATTCATTCATTGGTTACCAATGCCCTTCAATCCTCCCCAGTTCATTATAAATCCCTCTAGGATCACCATCAAGGCTTTGTCTAGTTTCAAATTGGTGACTGACTTTGGTTATATATGGACAAACAATGTTTTAAGGGGTAGCATCACAAAAAACTCAAGCCTATTTGCTATTGTCCCTATATTGTTCTTAAATATATTAATGACAATTATTGTCATTAGTATTTCCCTTCCTTGCTAGACATCCATAATATCATTTATGTCAATCATCTCAAGCTATATGAGCCATCTATTCTGGAAGAGGAAGTTCAAGTCTACCACTTAGAAGATAATATCCATACACTAGTGGACCTGTACACCTACTACACTTGTCATCAATGAATTACTTCCTATCTTGTTGAATGCCAAGGTCACCATCCCACTCAGGACAAATCACTATCCTAAGTTGTTTTTAAAAAGAACTTCTTGCATCTTGTTGAGAAAGTGGAGTCACTCTCTACTAAAACATGGAGGAAATAACATGCCACATTTGCATGTTATAATTAATTAATATTGATAATTCATTGTACAAGTAAATAAATGCATGTAGAACCTAGAACATGGTGCACTTTTGGTTTATCTTAATTTCAAGGGTAACTAAAGTTCACTATCAAAATTGATCCTTTGCAAAAGCACATAAAGATATTGCTATACGATATTAGAATGTAATATGGTATTACCATATTAGAATGTAATATGGTATTACCATATTACATTGTAATATGGTATTACCATATTACATTGTATGAGATATGGTATACCATATTACATTGTAATATGGTAATACCATATTACAATGTAATATGGTAATACCATATCACCATATCTCATGTAGTTTTTTTTTTTTTTTAAACTTAAAGGAAGCGTCGCAATATCGACGATAGTTTGTCACAAGGCTATTTTTTTTTTGGAACAAGTGTGGCAATAACGATGAAAGTTCGTCACACTTTGAAACGGTTTTGCATCACACATATATCATTTATGTCATAAGTTTTGTCTCTGCCATCAATTTTCGTCGCTATTTCCACGCTTTTGCGTCACAACTTTCCATTGTTTTTTTTACATTGGCACAGTTTATCGTCCCTGTTGCGACGAAGTTTCGTTTGTATTGTGACGATTTATAAGGTAAACCTATCTTGATGGTGATGACACGTGGAGGGATAATTTTTTTGATGTTTCCACGAACACCTGGTTCTTGGATATAACGACGCAAAATAGTCTTTGCTTTCGTGGAAATTGCGACGGATAAGTGTGGCAATAGCAACGAAAAACCGTGGGAAATTTGGTCATATGTAATAGTGGGTTATTATGATTGGAGATTTAAAATATGGATATTTCACTGTTTTGTTTCTTATATTCAAATTCAGAATATATTATTTTGGTTCATATTATTATGATTGGAGATTTGTTTTTCTTTTTATATTCAAATTCAGAATATATTGTCTTGGTTCAGATTATTATGATTGGAGATTTACAATATGAATATTTTATTATTTTGTTTCTTATATTCAAATTCAGAATATATTATCTTGATTCATATTATTATGACTGGAGATTTGTTTTTCTTTTTATATTCAAATTCAAAATATATTGTCTTGGTTCAGGTTATTATGATTGGAGATTTAAAATATGGATATTTTACTGTTTTGTTTCTTATATTCAAATTCATAATATATATTTTGGTTCATATTATTATGATTGGAGATATGTTTTTCTTTTTATATTCAAATTCCGAGTATATTAAAATTCTAAGATAAACTTGAAGCATTTTCTTATTAGGGTTATTTCCATACATTGTAACAAATATTACAGTTCCTTATCCTAAATATTGTTTCCCTTTTATTCGTTTACAAGATTTCCACGCTAGATTAATTACACTCAATGTTATCACCTGAGATTTGGGGAAAACTATACAATCTTCGACTTCATGGAGATTGACATCTCGTAAAAATAAATAAAACCCCCTTAACTATTTTTTTACCATGACTCTTAACAACCACAGTAGTTTCCTTTAAAATGTGATAACAATTATTAAATAATTAAAATAGCACTAGAGTCATGGTTATTATATGGAGAAAAATCATTTACTAGGAAACAAAATCATATCTTTAGTAGCTTGTAAAAACCTGAGACATATAGGTTAATACAATGCAAAGAAAAAAAAAATGTCTTTCGTGGAGAATACATGTTGGACAATTCATGTTGATGAGTGAATACTCAACATTGCAACAACTATAATAACCTCAAGTATTAAATATTTTATTGAATAATTTTCAATTATGGAAATTTGTACTTGATTTTATCAAGACATTTAATTGTTATTATTTAAATTATTGTGCTAGAGTTTGACTTGCCAATTATCCTCTTTTGATGGACAAATGTAAAAGACAAAAAACATTATTTAATAAATGCAGGATGGAACAACCATTTTAAAAATAGTCGACTATGACTCCATGAGTGAGGAACATATTTGAGTTAACTCAGAGATGGATTTAACAAGTGTCAAAAGTGGATTTCTTATATATTTTAACCTTGTACAATATTTTACTGCATATAGATTTTCAATAAAAAAACAAAAAGATATAATGGAAAATACACACATTACACAAAGATTTTTCCCCTGGAAAACCAACATATTCTATATTCATTCACACCATACATTGATTACAATAAAATATACTTATAGGAGCCAGCGACATCCAAAACCCTAATCCAATGGCCTGGATTACTCAAAAACCCTAATCTCTTAACCAAAAATAGAAAACCATTGGAAAAAAAACATGTGCCAAAAAATCACCCAACAATGGACACGAAAATCAAGGTGACATGAAAAACGAGGCAAAAAGGATTGACACATTTCCCGAGGAAAAAAAATTTGTGGGGTCACTTCCCTCGAACCCCCACACAGGGGGGATATCTCCCCCTTGAAACCCTCGAAGTGGGGGCCTAGCGCCCCCCCTCAATGTAGTAGACACTAGAGATAGTAGTGCAAAGAATATAACACATACCCAACATTCTCCCACTTATTGTTTTCTTTGCATACAGGTGGTTACAGGGTTACATAGTCAACAATCCAAGGAAACAATTCCCATGGATCCTCTACACCAAGATAAATTCTCAGTTCTCACAGATTTTGTTAACGAATCTGCAAAATTCTTCCAAGTGTCCACCTTCATCAACAACACTTTCTTTTCTTCAACCATGTCTCTCACAAAGTGATATTGAACATCAATATGCTTTGTATTTGAATGATAAGTCGGTTTCTTCGCCAAAAAAATTTCACTCTCACTATCACAATCTACCCTTACAGCTTGTTGTACCAACCCAACAACCCAACATCTGAAAACAATCTTTGTAAGCATATTGCTTCCTTTCTTGCATGATCGGTTGCCATGTATTCATCTTATGTAGTTGAAAGTTCCACTACAGACTATCTTTGGCTCATCCAACTGATTTCTCCTCCAAATAGGTTAAACACATACCCTCCTGTAGATCTCCTACAATCCAAATCTCCATCCTAGTCTGCATCCACAAAGCCATGTATGTCCAACACTCTATCCAATCCTGGTCTTTCTTGGTAGCACAATCCATAACCAGTAGTTCCATTCAAGTACCTAAAAACCGTCTTTAATGTTCTCCAATACTCGTTTCCCTGTTTTGACATATACCTGCTCAAAAATCGCATTTCATTGTAATGTACAGTCTAGTATTGACCATTGCATACATCAAACTTCCAATTGCACTTTCATATGGAACACAAGACGTGTACTCCTCCTCTTCGTATTTCTTGGGACACTGATCCGCAGATAAATTTACACCAACAGAAATAGGGACCTTGACTGGTTTACATTCCTACATATTAAACCTATGCAATATTGTCTCGACATATTTTCTCTTATTTAACCAGAGTTTCCTCTTTTCCCATCTCTTTTAATTTCCATGCCCAAAATGAAATTTGCAGCACCGATATCCTTCATGTCAAATTTAGAGGACAAATGAGTTTTCACATCCGGGATAATCTCCTTGTTGTTTCCTATCAACGACATGTCATCCACATACAAGACAAAATAAATCAAATGATCACCAATTAATTTAAAATGCACACAGTAATCATCTTCGCTTCTTGTGAAGCTAAGTCCCAACATATAAGTATCAAATTTTTGATACCACATCCTTGGTGATTATTTTAAACCATACAAGGAATTTTTGAACTTGCATACCAACCCCTTATTTCCCTTCACAACAAATCCTTCTGGGTGATTCATATATATTTCTTCTTGCAAATCCCCATGTAGGAATGATATATTCACATCCATCTGTTCTACTTCAAAATCAAATGCAACAAAAACAAATAACATAAATCTAATAGAAGTTAACTTGACAACCGGAGAAAAAATCTCACCAAAATCAATTCCCTCAATCTAGGAATAACCCTTTGCTACTAACTAAGATTTGTATTTATCCACTTTTCCTTCTACATTCAACTTCTTTTTAAATACCCATTTGCTTCCAATGGGATTTCTTCCAGTCGACAACTCCAATAAATACCAAGCCTCATTCTTATCCAAGGATTTCATTTCTTCAACCATGGCCTTCTTCCATAGTTTTCCATCCTCTGAATCAACTTCCTCCCTAAAAATTCTACAATCATCATCAACAATGTTAAATTTAGAGTTGTTACTGATTTCTTTTCAATTTACTAGACAACAATATCATAAGCACGATCATTGAGAGAAACATAATCACAAGATACACCTCATTTTATCTTGGGAAACCCTCATGGGGGAGAAAATATTGATGTTTGGAAAACATCAGGAAGGAATTCTCTTAGAATGATAATTAATAATATGATTATTGATTATTAAATATCATATATAATAAAGTAAATGATAATAATAAATAGTTATTTCTTATTCAAGGGATGCATGCTTTCATGGATGGTCACCATATGCTCCCTATATATGGAACACTCATCATTGTAATAATATATCAATCATATCTCATATGAAGAAAAACAACATGGTATCAGAGAAGGATTGAGTTGACTCCCTCAGGGGAGGGCCCAAGTAAATATAAAAAAATCAACTTGTAGAAGTAAATATGTGACAGATTTTTTTTAAGACACTACTGAGATGGACTCTTGACGACAGATCCATTTCAACAGTGAAGCAATCAATTTTATTACTTCACCTATGTCGTGATCAACTTATACAGATATATGTATATGTAAATTTCAAATTAAAACATCTAAATCATGATCACACGTTGCATCCTCTTGTCTGCAAAGGTTCCAATTATTTCACATATGCTTGTAAAGTGAGAAATTCGGTATCAGATCCGGCCTAAAAATATTTAAACACAGTGTAAAGGTTGGCCCTGTGAGTCTCTATGAGAAATAGGAATGTGTAATGTATGCATGTGATAAGCAATGGAACGTGGACAGAAACCAAGTGAAATGTATCCATGGAGCTTTTAGTGTGCATGAGTATGGTGATAACCGACTCAAAATTATGCAAGTTATATGATTTTACTATGGATGAGTATGGCGATAACCAACTCAAAATTACACACATAATATTAATTAACCTTGACAATGAACATGTTGCATGAATAATGGACCTCTCTTCCTACATATGGACAGTGATTTCAGCAAGGTTTTCTTCGGACGTATGGACAGTGAGTTCAACAAGGCTTATAGTTGAATCTTAGTTGAATCTGGGTGTTGTCAGTGCATAAAATTCAGATAGCGATGGAATTAAAAACATAAATAAAATAAGGTTAACATTGACCATTCAAGACACATATAACTGCATAGAACTTTTAGGGTTTTTGAAGTACCTGTGAGACAAGTCAGTTCATATTTGTGTATGTGGAAAATTCAATGTCCAAAGAACGATGAAAAATTTCGTAAATCATTTCATTATCAAGGAGAATGGCCACATCAATGTGTTCCAGGAGAGAGTGGAGGAGCCAGTTCCATAGAGAGAAGTCTCCAAGGAGGGAAGTTGCTAACAGAGTAGAGAATATACTCTCATTCTTAGTGCTTAGAAGTTACAGAGTCCAAAAGGCAGAAGTTGCAGAATCCCAGAGGAAGTAGCTGTTGTTACACATTATTTTCTTCATCCCTATGACCGTTAATGATGTAAACCTATCTATTGCCTTCAGAGGGGTCAGTGGCCTGAGTTCCTGAAGAGAGAAGGGAGAAGAAATTTTCCTGAGAAAAGAAGTTGCATTTTCCTGTGTAAAAACCTTATAAAAAGGAAGTTCGCAGGATGCCTATGTATTAGGGTGCGAGAATGCATGATTCTCATAGGCTGCATCATAGCTAGGGTGAAAACAGTTCACAGGTTACACTATAAGCAGGGTGTGAGAATGCTTACATGTGGGAAAAACAAGTGTTTTCTCGAATCTTCTAGAAGGAGAAACTTCCATGGTGAGGTGGCATCCGAATGGTTTGGATCTTACT
>JZKD02S0026704.1:25300-38869 GCA_000966675.3 Picea glauca | reverse complement strand
GGGGGGGGGGGTCCGGAATCGAGCACGCATCTTTTCGACGGCCGAGATATTAGCGCCCGGATCAACGGTGCTCGCGCGATCCCATCATCCTCATTTGTTCGGTTTTAAATCAACATGGGACCCTCTTTCTTGTCGTTTCACCTTGCCATTCGTCCATCCCCCCTCTTCTATTTATGTGGTCCATCCCACATGTCATCATCCACTTACCACTCACCGCACGACCCGTTCCCTTCCACGTCAACCTCCCACTAAGGGTGTGTCCATTATGTGTCATCTCCCATCCCCTACGCTTATTCCTTTTTCCATGTGTCTCTCCTATACCCTCTCTCGCCCCCTCATCTTTTCAGGCCTCGCCCTCTTAGTCCGACTCCACCACTCCTGTCATGTGCCCCATCCTTTGCGCTGGCCTCCATGCATGTTCTTCAAGCCATTCAGTTATTCTAGGTGGCAGCGCGAGGAGTCCTCCACATCCCAAGGTGTCGAGTTGGTCGAGCCGTTCTCAATCCCGACGAAGCAGTTGGTGGTGGTTAGACATCGCCTCTGCCATAATGGGAAAGTCCAGTTCCGAATTAAAGGCACGTCGCTTCGTCCGCAGAGCTGTCAGAAAGTTCGATTGTGTCCGCCGAAGTTGCACGATCATTCAAAGATTGCAGCTGCAGATTGTCAGAAGCCATGAAGACGCAATGTGTTTAATGCGACGTCTCAATTTTGTTGTTGTTATTGTTTTGAGTATATGTAGGCGTTTTCGCCATTTTTGTATCTATCGATGGTAGAGCGAAACACTCGACTGTAAAGTTTCCATGACCATTCTGGTTTCCTAGTTATGCATCTGTGTTTGAGATTTCTTGTTTTATGACAAACAATTTTCCTTTTCCATCTTTGTTTTCGTCTCATAACAGGGAGTTCATGATCGAATGATTTGCATGAATTGTTGCAGTTTTGTTATGATAAAGGATTTGTTGTGACATTCATGTATTCTTTGGTCTTCTATGTTCAAATGTAAGAGGATCTTGTGTTTGGATGCTTTCTTCTTCAGTCTTCTAGAAGCCTGATGTTTATGACAGACCTTTGCACTCTTCTTATACAAGTCTTCCACCTACTCACCTTTATTACAACTCACTGTTTGAAGTTTATCAAGACCTCACTCGCCCATGCATGTCTGGCCTAGTTTCAGAGTTGAGACAATACTTTTCTGAGTTTTCTTCCATTTGATCACCCCTTTATTAAAATCATGACATTAAACTAATGGGTGTCAGGCTCAGCTCCTGCAAGCAATCCAGGAGTGACTTCTGACGCTAATAGAAGGGATAAGTGGGACACTTGTCCGATAAGAGATAAGTGTGTTTGGGCTTATATCCCAATGCCCCTTTTGGAGATCAAATGAGGACACGTCCCATGTGGAGAGCACATGAGGACATGTAAAGGGAGTTGACCCTTGATGTCACACACTACGAGAGTTGACCCTAGTGTTTCTGGAGGGTGTAGACACTAGAAGTCCACATGGGAGTGACATGTGTGAAAAACATTCTCTAGATCGTACTCCTCTGTGAATTAAGTTGAGTTGATCTATGAGCACACTTATTCGATAAGGGATAAGCGCATTTGGGCTTATAGCCCAATGTCCCATGTGGAGAGCACATGAGGACATGTCAAGGGAGTTGACCCTTGATGTCACACACTATGGGGAGTTGACCCTAAGTTTTCATAGAGGGAGTAGCCTGTAGAAGTCCACATGGGAGTGTCATGTGTGAAAACAAATTTCTACTATGGTGGAGACTGTGTGTCTCTGGGCAATAGTTGTGTACTACTATGGAAAAAATACCTATATAGCTAAGAAGGAGTGTTGATGTTTCGACATCGGGAAGAATTTATCCTAGATTGGGTTGCATACCAAGGGAGATAGGATACATTTATCATAAAGCTGCACTTGTGGTAAATGAGCCCAGACGCAGTCCTTCCTTGATCATGATAAGGAATAATATGGACTCGAGGTGATTGAAGTGTTTTTTTTCACGTGTCAGTTAGCATCAGGCTGACATTCACTCACAAGTGAGTACTTGTGGTGAAAGATCCTGGTGTGGTATTTTTCCTAGTCATGGTGATTTGAAAAGGAATGATAAAGACTTAAGATGCTATATTATATTACATGCTGACCCAAAGTGAGCCTGATCTAAGAGAGAGACAATTGGCTCAAAACAGAGAGTCACATAAGGAGTTTCTCCTTAGTTTAGGTGGGAGAGAGATGTCTCCCAAGACTGAGAGACAAGTTTCATGAGTCTAGGGTGAATTTTGTATACTTCAAAGACAAGCTTGGCATGATTCATAATTTCTCCATCGTTGAGAGGGAGTGATGATGTTTGGACTACATCGGGAAGACATTCTCTTAGGATAATAATTAATAATATGATTATTGATTATTAAATATCATATACAATAAAGTAAATGATAATAATATATAGTTATTGATTATTCAAGGGATGCATCCTTTCACGAATGGTCACCATATGTTCCCTATATATGGAACACTCATCATTTTAATAATATATCGATCATATCTCATATGAATAAAAAAAATAGAAAACCCAACAAAAATTCCTTAATATAGATTGTCAATACAATTCCAAGACCAAATACAAAACCACCAAGAAAATCCAAGACTAAGCATGCACCTCTCTCTTCTCCTTCTTCTAACTTCAACAACCTCCAAACTTGTGCACTAGATGAGTGAATTGAGTGTGTGTGAGAATGAGGCGCTCTCCTCACTTATTTATACTGGATGGGAGGCATTAGGGTTATTTCCTTTCATCAAGGAGGGCCAACTTCTCCAACTAGTGGTTAAAACCACTTTAATTATCCCTAGGGGATGACTTTACAATCAACACCATATAACCTTGGTTTGGCCAATCCAAAAAAAGGGATATGGTCTTATAGAAATCCCGACATGATCAAACCACAAAAGGGGATTTTATCTATAAGAAAACAACTCAATTATAAATAGAATATTCTTCGCAGCTACAATATTCAACACTCCCCCTCAACAAGAAAGGTATTCTACTGAAATAACCCAATACAACATCATCAGGAGAGAGAGAGGGAAGAAACGTCATCAGCATCTGGAACACTTACTGACACATCTATAAATCATCGGAAGTTTTTCCCGTCATCAATAAAATCATCTTTCACAGCATGGAGCTGGAGTAGTATCATCATCATTATCTTCAACATGGAGCTAAAGTAGCATCATCATTATCATCTTCAGTAAGGAGCTAAAGTAGCATCATCATCATCTTCTTCAACAAGGAGTTGAGGTAGCATCATCATCATCATTTTCAGCAAGGATCTAAAGTAGCATCATCATCATGATATTCAACAAGGATATGAAGCATCAACATCATCATCTTCAGCAAGGAGCTGAAGCATCAACATCATCATCTTCAGCAAGGAGTTGAAGTAGCATCATCATCATCATATTCAAGAAGGAGATGAAGCATCAACATCAATTGCATGAAGCTAGAATAATATTATCACCAACAATAGGCTGGTACAACATCATCAACAAGACGAGGATGAATTAATTAACATCATCAACAACACGAGGATGTTACAATATCATCAACAATAGCATGAGGCCGATACACCAACATCATCAACATGAGGTTGAGATAACAACATCATCAACACAAGGTTGAGATAACAGCATCATCAACATGAGGTTGAGATAATAGCATCATCAACATATGGAAACATAATGAGGTAGGTGCAACAACAACATTTTTTGGTTCTCTGAAAGATCTTCCTTACCAAACCTTCAAGATCTACCCAGGAATCATAACACTGCGTAGGATATAAAATCCTAATAGAGCTACCACACGGTACTCTAACAGGCCATCCTTATCAGACCTTTAGAATCTGTCCAGGAATCGTAAGATTCCCTAGGATATAAAATTCTAACGGAGCTACCACTACTGACCACAGCTAGCATATACATGCAGAGGTACTTTGATAGACTATCCTTACTGAACCTTCGAGATCTGTCTAGGGATCAGTCACCTAGGATATAAAATCCTAACTGAGCTACCCATTGTTGGTGAAGATACCATAGTATCATCAACATCACTCCCCCTTTCAAGGAAAGTCCTTCTGGACTATACCAAGATTGTCTCGAAATTATTAAAACTTTACACGAGACGGCATCTTGGTCAACACATCTGCAACCTTCTCATCTGTGCCAACATATTGGAGATTTATAACTCCTCTCTGCACCATATCACGAATGTAGTGATACCGGATTTCTATGTTCTTCAACTTATCATGGAACACTAGGTTCTCTGTCATTTTTATGCAACTCAGGTTATCACATAGAATCATGATGGCTTCCATCTTCAGATCGAATAGAACTGTCAACAATTTTTGAATCCATATGACTTCACAACTGATGAAACATGCTACAAATTATTTTTCTTTTTCCGTGATGAGAGAAATACTGGATTTCTTCCTGCTCTTCCATGAAGTCATGGATGACCCCAGACTGAAAAAACATATTGAAGTGCTCTTTCTATCAGAAACACTTCCAGCCCAATCTGAATCAGTATAACCAACCAGTATGGAGTCATGATCTCCATTATAACAGAGACCAAATTCCAACATACCCTTAAGGTATATCATCACATGTTTTGCAGTAACAAGGTGAACACGTTTGGGATCTACTAGGTATTGACTCAACGTGTTCATAGAAAAAAATATATATGTCCTAGTATTCATCAAATGCATCAACGATCCAATGATCCGTCTGTACAACTTAGTATCAACCAATTCTGACAAAGTATCAACTAAGAGCTTCAAAATTGTTTCCATTGGTGTGTTCATGGATTTACATTCCAATGTATCAACATTCTTTAGTATTTCAACTGCATACTTCATTTGGTAAAGGAAGATCTTCTCTGGGCTCTAACAAACTTCAAGACCTAAGAAATAAAGAATTAGTCCTAGGTCTTTCATCTCAAATTCTATTGTGAGATTCTTACAATCTGTGATGATATTTTCTTCTTCTGCCAAGAATAAATCATCTACATATAGTAGTAATATCACTAGATCATCGTTCATAACCTTGAAGTAAAGGTTAAAAACATATTTACTCTTGGTAAAGCCCAAGCTCATAATGAAACTCTCAATTCTTCCATACCAAGCTCTGTATAAAGCCTTCTTCAACCTCCAGACACGAGTATTTCTATATTCAAATTCAAATCAAATTTTCACATCACTTTGTACCAACCTAGTACACTTTCTTATATGCAACTTAATCTACACAATCATGTGCTAGCTCTATTTGATTTCTGCAAAGCACTATCTGTCTTCATGTCTTAGAGTATTTCCTCTACTTTCTCTGCAACTATTCCTTCTAGAACCAAGACTCTACACTTGCATCTTTTATTTCTGAAGCTGATCATAACTACTTTATTCCCACTGTAACTGCTTCATTCTGAGAGTAGCTCCTCTATTCTATCATGACAACAACTTCATCTGAAACTGAGAGTGGATCAATAACTGATACTAAAAGTATCTCCTATTCTTTCATGGAGGTAACTCTATCTGCAATTGTAGTCATGTCTTCATGACCCAACTAATGTACTACACCAATTGGCACTGCAGATAACTCAATCTCAAATAATTATTGTTGCCCCTAAATATCATACTATATCATAATCATGGTTATTCTGGTTGTCTTCATGAATACTGATTTTTTTTTTTCGATTATCGGTGTAGTGTCTCGTCATAGTCTTCTCCCTTTTGCTGGGAGAATCCTTTGGACAAAAATCATCCTTGTACATCTTTATATTGTTATCTACAACATGATTGATCCGTTAGATCGATCTTGGAAGTCAACACTCACTTCCCTTCTCATCTCATGAAAAAATCCATCTCCAAGTCATTCTAACTGGCTTCCTTCTCTATTAATGAAACAAGGGAATATTCCTAGGAGATTTCATGTCTCCTAGAGGTCTCTGAAGCTATGATCTAGTCTTCTCAACTTATGGAATTTGTTTGCTCATTCTGGAAAATGTCTCCTTTTCCCATATGATCTTATTTGAGATCAGGCTCATTCTAAGTCTTGATTTCTTCTGAGTCTACAACAACTTCATCATCTCTATAGGATATACTTGGTGTTGAATACCAAGTCTTAATATGAAAACATGAGTAATAATTCAAACAAATTCTTCTTCCTTTCAAGGTGGCTTCATTATTCATTGACCAAGTCTATTGTGAGTTGTTCAGTCATCTTTGGAGACTTATGCTCATTACAATCAATCTCCATATGAGATACTTTGTATCTCAAAAATATCTTCTTCTTCATCTTCTTTGGTACATTAATGTATATGGTCATGTACATAGTCCGCTTCATATCTCATCTAATATGTTTCCTTCTGCAACCATCACTATAGCTTCCTTAGGGCATCTCTGAACTACCAGGAACAAGGAAAACAAGGGAGAAACAACATAAAAGAATAATACTCTCTATAATAATAAATCAATAGCAAGAACAATCGTCACAGTGGCTCCTTTAGAGTTATCACTTGTGACCTCCCTACAAAAAGGGTTAAAAGTAAGAAATACAATACTGAGAGAAACACTCTTCTAGTGTTGTGATCAATCATTCCTCCATGGTAACCTGGATACAAAACAAGAAGTTTCTCCTGGAAGAGATGTTATTTATATTTGGTAAATGATTACAATAAGCATTTATGTCAATATGATCACATGCTACCAAGTAGGTTATCTCAACTATGAGGTAGTTATCAAACTTAACATGTGCAAGTTTGAATCTTATCAACTTAATCAAACAAACCTGGAACCTAGAGTCTTTTTCCTAAAGAATGAGTGTTGTTTCTATTCTTATGACTATCCTTCACTCAAGATGACAAGTTCTTTCTTCAACCTGTCCTCTGTACTAAGACAATATGCTATATTGACAGAAATCTATGTTAGAGAATAAACTCTAATTTCAATTTTAATCAATCTAATACCTTGACTTTAACTTTGACCAATTGTTAGTATGATGGTCATAACTTAATCATACAACCTAGATGTTCATAATGTCATAACAAATAGATTCATATAACAATAATCAAACCTGGGGTGCATTATTCATTTGAATGTGATGGATCTGAGATTCTTTTGGATCTATGATTGTTTCTTAGACAAAAGATACCACAAGTACCCTTTAAAATAATGATATACTTTAATCATATGTAAGTACATACCTCTAATAATATTTGCAGGTAGTGGCACCATCCGGTAGTAGCGGTAATAGATACCAAACCTTTAAAAACTCCAATGGTGCTACAAGGTTAGCTGGAGATTTGCTTAAGGTAAGGTGCACTAGGACAATAAAAATCAGTTCTAAAGCTTTCACTACAATTGGTACTCTAGTTAGTTTTGGTACTGCAAGTGGTATGAAGGAACCAAGACTGCAACTGAAACTAAAACTGCAACTAGTACTTTAACTGCAACTGCAACTGCAACTTAGGGTTTTATGAGGAAACCCTAATTTTTCAAACTTCAAATTTTTAAATTTTGATCAAGGGACTAGATGTGCTAGAGTGAGGCAAGTAGGATGGAGTTGTCTATTTTTAGAAATTTCAAGTTTTTATCCCTTAAAACTTGATCTGCAAAAAACTGGACTAGTACTTCTAGTATTGGTTCTAGTTTCCTGGTTTTCTAGTACAAGTAAAAACTAGGGTTTCAATTTTCGGAGGCTCTAACAACTGAAAATGTGCGCTCAAGATGCCAATGATTTCTCTAGTCTAGGGAACACTTCCCTAGATGGTTTTTAGGAAAAATTCCCTTCCAACAAAAATCCCTAATTTTCCTGTACGACAACAGTGACATTTTTGGTTACCTAGTGAAAGATTCTCTACTAAATTTATCTATGATACCATGTTAAATTTAGAGCTTCTATTAAGTTATTTTCAATTTACTAGACAATAATAGCATAAGCAGGATCACTCAGAGAAACACAATCACAAGATACAAAACATTTTATCCTAGGAAACCCCCATGGGGGAGAAAACCGAACAAAACTTCCTTAATATAGATTTCCAATAAAATTCCAAGACCAAATACAAAACCACCAAGAAAATCCAAGACTAAGAATGTGCCTCTCTATTCTCCTTCTTCTAACTTCAAAAACCTCCAACCTTGCGCACTAGATGAGTGACTTGAGTGTGTGTGAGAATGAGGCACTCCCCTCACTTATTTATACATCATTCATTTATCTAAATACCACATCTTGGATATGCACAACCTTGTTAGTATCTGGGTTCCAAATCTTATAACCTTTGAGACCATCTTTATACCCAATAAATATACACTTTTCAGCCTTGTTATCTAGCTTACTTATATTTTCCTTTGGAACATGAACATAGGCCTCACAACCAAATACCTTGAGATGTGTGAGAGAAGGTTTCTTACCAATCCGTACCTCTTGTGGAGTCTTGTCATCCAGTGCTGAAGAGGGTGATCTGTTGACCAGGTAACATGCGGTACCCACTACCTCTGCCCATAATTCTTTCCCTAACTCGACACCATTGAGCATTCAACTTGCTTTTTGCATCAATATCTTATTTATCTCTTCTACAACTCCATTTTGTTGACTTGTGTATGGAATAGTATTCTTCCTTGCTATACCACACTTCTTACATAACTCTTCAAATTCATTCCCATAGAACTCTCCACCATTATCTATCCTCAACACCTTAATTATATTCTCCATTTGATTCTCAACAAGAGATTTAAACTCTTTAAACTTATCAAAGATTTCAGATTTATTCCTGACGAAATATATCCAAATATTCCTCGGGAAGTCATATATAAATGAAACATATTACACATATTTTCCCAATTATGGAACCAACATAGGTCCAAACACATCACTGTGCACTAGCTGTAAAATTCCTTCTTCCCTCGTTGCACCAGAAGGGAATCTTACCTGATTCGGCTTCCCATATACACAATGTTCATAGAAATAAAAATCCAGAGAGAAGTTAGACATACCTTCAACCCTACCTTTACTATGTAGTAGTCTAAGACCATTATCTCCGATATGCCCCAGTATTTTATGCCACAACATAACCTTTTCTCCAAAGACTGTAGGAGTTTTTTCTTCTTCTACTCCAATATCAGGAACAATGGAACTATTACACCCATTACTAATAGTGATTCCTTTTTGCTTATATAGAGTTCCAATATGAACTCCATTCAACAACACCATTGCTCCTCGAACCATACTACAGGTTTCTTTTTCAAATACTGTTTTTACCCTTGCATCATCCATTTTTCGTACATAAATGAAATTTCTGGCCAATCCTAGGATGTGCAGAACACTAGGGATTGTTCTAATCCTTCCATCTATGAGCCTCAACTTGACTTTTCCTCGAACTATGATTCTGGTTGTCAAGTCATCACCTAGGAAAACATTACCTCCATCATACCTTTCATATTCACAGAACCACTCCCTTTGGGGAGTGATATGAAAGGATGCACCCGAGTCAACAAACAATGTCTCATGATCTATATGTGTGGTTGAAGAATCCACATACACATCCCCTCCTTCTTCCTTGGAGGTCTTTTCTTTTGTAGAGGGAGCACCTTCATATCCCTTCACTTTCTCAACACTTTTGGATATACATTGCTTCTTGAAGTGCCCTTATTTTCCACATATATAGCATACCTTTACAAACTTTTTGGGAGATTTAGATCTACCCTTAGACTTAGATCTCCCACTTTAGGACTTAGATCTATTTCTTTCTCGGGAGCATCCTCTTGCATATAATGCATCTGTACTATGTCCTTCCATGTTCTTCTATCTCATATCCTCTGACAACAAGGATGAGACTACATCATCAAAACTCAAGGTAGTTGTATTTCTACCTATGGCCAGAACCAGACTATCCCACAAGTCTGGTAAAGAGCACAGTAAACTAATACACTTATCTTCATCTAAAATTTTAATCTCAAAAAATTACAACTGACTTACCACAGTATTGAAGGTGTTTAGATGCCCTGTCACCAAGTCTCCATCTCTCATCCTAAGGCTATACAAATTTTTTGGTGGGAAAAAATTATTTACCAGGGACTTAGGATGATACAATTTCCCAAACTTGTCCCATAACTCTCATGTTGTAGCTTCCCCTAACACATTCAGTAATATTGAATCTGAGAGACACAATCAGATTGTTCTCTTTGCCTTTCGATCCAACTTTTTCCAGTCATCTGTTAACGTTCTTGTAGGTGGATTACCTAGATCCACCGCAACCCATAGATCTATGTCTACTGACAAATATTCCATCTTGAGCTTCCACAACTAAAAACATTTCCCATTAAATTTATCGATCTCTATTTTCAAAATTCTCACCATTTCTCTTCACCTGAAGAATCAATACATTAGATTTCCCACTGTAAAAAGGCTTATCACATTCTCGATCCAAACCCCTGCCCATAAAGGCATCCCCCTAAAGCCAATAATTTCTCTGATACCAAATGTGGATTTTAACCTTGTAAAATATTTTATGGCATACAAATTTTCATAAAAAATAGAAAATATACAATGGAAAATACACGCATTACACAGATATTTTTCCCCTGGAAACCCAAACCGAGAAAACCAACATATTCTATACTCATTCACACCATACATTGTTTACAATACAATATACATATAGGAGCCAACGACATCCAAAACCTTAATCCAATGACCTGGATTAGTCAACAACCATAATTCCTTAAGCGGAAATAGAAAACCATCGGCCAAAAACCATGTGCCAAAAAACCTCCCAACAATGGACATGAAAATCAAGGTGACACGAAAAATGAGGAAAAAAGGTGACATGTTTCCCGAGGAAAAAAATTTACCCCCTTATGCATTCGACACAACATAGCAAACATTAAATCTAGTCTTGAAAAGAATATAACAAATACCCAAAAATTATGTCACTAGTAGCCCCTAAGAACCAGGAATTTATGAAGCTGTGAATTTCCAAGGATGGAAATGAATTCCATGAAAAAATTCCTAGGAAAAAAGAGAATAAATACAACATATGTGGGAGGAAAGATGTTGGTGAGTATGTTGAGAAGAAATGGGTAATTTGTTGTGTGAGCATCGAGGGTGTGAGGAAAATAATTTTGAGTTGGATAGAGGTACATTGGCTAAGGAGTGAAGCTCATTTTCCCCTTACGGAGTAATCGTCTGGCTAGGGGGTGATCAGGAAAAGTGACTTGGTTGTTCTGCATCTACGGTTGTGTGGAACGTTGTTGTTGCATTTGTTTCCTGCTTTTTCTGGTAAAAATGTGTATATTTTTCCATTAGTTATATTATACTAAGAGTATGTATATTACGTAGAATTAAAATTAGTTATTTCCTCATTTTGTATCAATTTCAGAGTATAATAATTTCTAGTGTATTATAGGAAAAATATACACATAATTTCTACCATACAAATAATAATTTCATAGTATTATAGGAAATGTTGTAATACTAAGAATCCCTTAAATAACGAATTTATGATATGAATAAAAATGATAATGAACATATATACCAATATATGCTTATCGGTCTTGTAGAAAGGTCATCAAACACTTATAAAAGCCTTTGGTGGTGACTATCTCAGTCATTAGAAAGATCTTGAATCTGAACTACTATTAATAAATGATAAGGTAGGTATAAGTTACGAGTTTGGGCCTTAGTAGGCTCTTTCGTTCAAAAATTTCATCAACAATCAAATCAATATAAGTTTCTAAAGAACCAGACTCATATTGTTTAATAAATTTAGTGTTAATACCTTAGTCATAATTTGTTTTTGGAGTGATTATGGGGTACATTAAATATGGTATCAGAGTTGTAAGTTACAACATTTAGGCCTAAGGGTATCACCAGGAAAATATAAAGTGTTTGATGAAAAACTAACAAACAAATTGTTCATTGTTACAAACAGATTGTTTCAAAAATTTCATAACCATGTCATCACAGAATGGTGAAGAAGAAAGAATTGAAGGAAATGACAATCAACAACCTCATAGAAATCCAAAATATCTGAGTGAAAGTAGCTCAACAACACAAGTTTTGGAAACAATAAAGAATCTAATAGTAGAATTACAAACAATCAATAATGATAATGAGAAACTAAAGAAACCACAAAAATATTAGAAAAAAATAAATGAGATATTGTTTTCAAGCATAACAATGAAAAATATCCCAAAGAATAATGATGTGGATGAAGAAGTCATTAAAAACTCTTCAAAAGATTCAAGCAAATGATCAGAGAAAGAAAACAACTCTTCTAATGACACACAAATAACTGAAAACAGAATGTCTACAGTGAATAAATGAAAATAGAATGATCATTTAGATGGAGAATTTAAGAAAATTAAACCTTCAACTTTTGACAGAGAATATCGAATTGGAAAAGACATAGAAGCATGATTACTGGACATAAAGAAATATTTCTAGATTTATAATTACTCTAGTAACATGAATGTAAGAACGGTCATCTATAACTTGAAAGGTAAAGCTAGTATATGGTGGCGGGATTTGAAGTTAGCCAAAGGTCTAAAGGAAAAGAAAATGGAATGGACAGACTTTAAGAAATATTTTAAGAAACAATATTTGTCTGAAAGTTATTATGAGAGAAAAACCAAAGATTTCTATGAACTGAAGTTAGGATTGATGTCTATGGAAGATCTGATTACCAAATTTTTGGAACTATGGATGTTTGTGCCTTGTATCAAGGATGAAAAGGTGAATTCTCATATGATTTTAAGGTGCTTACCTCAGTCATATAAGGACATAATAGAGTTTGATAATCCAAAAACCTTGAACGAAGTACTACGAAAGCCAAGAATATTCTATGAACAATACAAGCAATGATATGAAAATCCAAAGGAATGGAGAGAAAAGAAACAAGAGAAACTCAATCAAAGGAAAAATGGTTTCAAGCCATGACCATTTCATAATATGTCCAAAAGAAATCAAGAAAACAACTTCTCCATGAACTCATCATAGGCACAAGGAAATAAATCAGTTAATTTTGGATTTAAGAAAACAATTGATACTACTAGATAACCATTGAAATCTTGGGGATGTGGTGAACCACATTTATTGAGGAATTGTCCATACAGAAATTCTACAAACAAAACCATTCACACCATACAAGAATCTTCAATAGTTGGAGATATTGACAAAAGTTTTCATAGAATCAATGCTGCTCTGGATGGTAGACAAGAAGATCACCAATCTATCATTGTGGAAATTGAAGGTAAAGTTCATAATAGAAAAAATTATATTTTAATAGACCCTGGAGCTAGTTTAAGTTATGTTACCCCATATTTGTTAGACTCAATAAAGATGCAAAAGGTAAAACATATTAAATATTGGTTAGTACAATTAGCAACATGCACAAAGAGAAAAGTAATTGAATTCATTCTTGATTGTAAGTTGGATATAAATGGTCAGGATACAAAGGTAAATTTAAATATATTACCTTTAGGATCGTATGACATACTTATAGGTATGGACTT
>JZKD02S0026704.1:0-19991 GCA_000966675.3 Picea glauca | reverse complement strand
GTGATTGTTCCATTTGTTTCTGGTTTGTTTGGTACATATATGTATACTCTCACTTATTAGTGGATATATTCAGTATACTAACTTATTGTTCGATTGCAAGATTATTGATTATGTGAAGTTTTCCTATATAGATTAAAGAAGTATTTATGCATTATGTACAATATTATCCTACAAATGTTAAAGTTCCACATTACAAAATAAAATATGGAAAAAATAGATAAAAGAAATTTGATAAAAGCAATATGCCAATATATGTATTTATCATTACTAATTATAGGTCTACAGTTCTTTCTCATAATACAATTGTTGTGTGTTAGAGAAAAACATAGGAATAATACTTGAAGTGAAATGAAAACCCTCTTCCAATGATAGACAAAGATATTGTTATTTCTTGTATTGTATTAAAAAAACTTTAAACATTAAACATTTGAAATTACTTTTACAGGAAACATTCATAAAATTAGGTTGATAGGCATACATCATACTAAACTTGTTATAAAAAATAGTCCATAAAATGGAACCTGAATACCTTTGTTTTCTATCTGAGATAAACATGTATTATTTTGTATCTAATCTGACTTTTAATAGGTAAGACAAAGGATATTAGTATTAGAATATGTAGTAGGGTCAAACTAGAGAAAATAGCTAAAAACATTGTTGAACTTACCTTTAACTTCCAAAGAATAAGCTGTTCTCAACAGTCCAATTAGTATGAATTTATTTCCTGTAGGTCAAATGTCCCTTTTGCAATGTTGCTGCCAAATTTATTATATTAAGGGCATTGAAAGGTTGGATTGCCATTTGTTTACACTGATTTCCATGTTTGTGTCGACCCCATGTATTTGGGATTTAAAATCCCGCTTAGGCCAACGAAGGCAATAGTGAAAGACGCATCGATCAAACTAATGGTTTCCCTCTCATAACAAAAAGAGATTCATCATTAATGTGATGCAACAGAAGCATGGGTATATATTAAGTCTATCGATTACCTCCAAAATAAAATAAAAATAAATGCTTTGGTTCTAAATGTGGTTACGTACTAATCACACGATGGATATATATTGGAAGCCTCACGGATTTTGTTTAAACCCTGGCGTTTACATAGCTTGAAGTTTTACAACATGGGGATCCAATCCAAGTTTGTTTCGTATTGGAGTAAAAACATATTAATATTTAATGACCAAAATAACATATTTTTCAATGGACTTGACTATCGAATGGTAAAAGTTAGAAAACTCCCTAGTTTTGAATTTCCTTAAGTCATCAAGACAAGAATTATTTGGTTAGTTGAGGTGAAAATTATATAGTTGTATATAATTTGGTTTGGTTGTATACAAACTTTAGGATAAGTTGATAACTCTAGGTACTTTGTAAAAATAAAGTTAAGAAAACTTAACAAATAAATTGTTCATTGTTACAAATAAGATTTTTTCAATTTTTTGTATTCATGTCCATACAGAATGGAGAAGAAGACAAACTTGAAGGAAATATTAATAAACAACTTCATAGAAATACAAAACATCTGAGTGAAAGTAGCTCAAAAACATAGGTTTTGGAAACAATGAGAAATATAATTGTACATTTACAAACATTCAAGGCTCATAATGAGAAATTAAAGAAAGAACAGGAAGATCAACAAGAAATAAATGACATGTTGTTATGGAATATAACAATGAAAAAGAGCCTAAAGAATGATGATATGGATGAGGAAGTCATTAAAAATTCTTGAAAAGATTCAAGATAAGGAACTGAGAAAGAAAACATTTATTCCAATGACATGCACATGACTGAAAACAGAGTGTCTACAATAAAGAAACGAAAAATAGATGGATCACTTAGATGAAGAGTTTAAGAAAATTAAACCTTTGACTTTTGATGGAGAGTCCAAAACCTGTGAGGAAGTGGAAGTGTAACGTACCCAACCACCCATAGGTTGGGCACGCTAATTAAAGCTAGATTCTGAATTTCAGAATCTAATAAATGTTTAATTAAGTAAGAGGCATGAAATATTCACATGAAAAGTTCAATATTCATGCTACAACATAAAGAAATGAGAGATATGTCATGCACAACAATAACCAACAAACATGCATATTATAGATACAAATTTCATAGATAAATAAATACACAGTGGAATAAATACACAAGTAATTAAAACCATGATAGAAAGCACTTATCCTTCATGAAACGAATCATCAACTAACTACAAACCAAGGAAGTTCCACCCAACCATAGACATTGTTGTTCCAAACCTCAACAACAATGTCACCCCCAATCTAGGGCTATGAATCCATAAGGACAATTATAGAGTGTCAGTTGGCTTCACAAACCAGTCAACATTCAATCTCTCACAAGATTTTCAGCACCCACATCAATCCAAAGTACACCAAATCTCTTCTACCCAGTCTTCACAACCCAAGAGAATGGACCCCCTTCTATATCACACAATCCCTCAGGATGTCTATTTCCTTCTAGGGCTCCAATGCATATGGTCAACAATATCCATGATGGGACTCTCAGGATTCGCAACTGTGAGCAAAATTGAACACAAGCCAAAGAATCTCAGACATGCATGCATTAATTCATGGCTGGAATACACCAACAGTCTTTACAGCCAACAAAACCATGGCTCCTCTCCCACGATTAATTTTCCTTTCCCAAGAGAAAACACGAATGAGAAAAGATGAGTAGGTAAAAGAATGAGTGGAGAGAGAAAAAAATGAAAGGTATGTACAATGAACAATGAGTGAGTGAGTGAAGAGGAACCAAACCCCACCACAGACCAAATATGGGTTTATGTATTTCTTGGAATTAAGGAACCACATGGCCTCCCCCCCCAAGAAGCTCATGTAACTGTTATTCTCCAGTAAAACAAAAATGGGTAATAAAATATAAAATAAATAATTAGTCTCTCAATCCCCCTCTCTTATGGAATCATATCCCCCTATAACTTGTGTCCTTGTCCGTCTAGCAACCAGTGATGAATTTATTATTAATAATGATAAACACATTACATTTCCTAGGCACACTGGCTTCTTTTAATTGTTTGGTCACTCTTTCCTTTCATTAACAAAATACATTATTTAATACGACGCTCAAAACTGGGGTAATACATTTCCCTCCCCCTTATTTTGGCACTATCCTAACTGCATATACTAAAAAAAAAAATTATTCAAAAAGTTGTGGGTAATCTGCCCACATGGTATCTTCATGCTCCCAAGTAGCATCCTCAGGACCGTAGCATGCCCACTAGACTTTTACCAGCTCTATGACTCAATTCTGGAGAATTTTGATTTTTTGTACAATATTCGCATTGGTTGGCCCTGAAAGCCTTCCTCCATCTCTACCTGAGTCAGATGTCAATCAATAACATGATTAGGATCATGTACATATTTTTTTAGCAAAGAGATGTGAAAAGCATTATGCACATTCATGAAAGCAAGCAATACAAGCATGTATGCAACTGGCCCTATTTTATCCAATATCTTAAATGGACCACAGAATATGGATGCTAGCTTTGTACAAATACCCAACTTCAAAGAGCTCTTCTTGGGATTCACTTTTAAAATAACATGCTCCCCCACTTTAAACTCTCTAGTTGTCATGCTCTTATCTGCATAATTTTTTTGTCTATCTTGAGCTTCCTTTAATTTTTTCTTAATTCTAACCATTTGGTCTTCCATATCCTTGAGCAATTATGGCCCAAGTACCACTCTGTCTTCTTGGTTGTCCCAACTCACTGGAGTATTGCATTTCCTACCATGCAATGCCTAAAATGGGCTCATTTTCAATGAAGCTTGATACTCATTATTAAAGGCAAATGTAACCAAGTGCAAGTAATCTTCCCACTTAAATGGCTTATCCATAACATACATTCTCAACATGTCTTCAATTACTTACTTGACTCACTTTTCCTTCCCATCTGACTGTGGATGGTATGATATACTAATATTCAGATTTGTACCAAATCCTTTAAACAATCCCCTCCAGAAATTTGAAGTAAACTTTTTATCTCTATCTCAGACACTTACCTTAGGTATCCCATGCGACCTAGAAATCTCCCTCATGTAAATTTCAGCAATATTAGTTGATGTATGAGTCGTTTTTACATGAGAAAAATAAGCAACCTTTGTCAATTTGTCAACCATGACCATGATTGAATCATGTTGTCTTGTTGTCATGAGAAATTTTGTTATAAAATCAATGGTTACCACTTCTCATTTATTCTATGGAATTGGTAATGGTTGTAGCAAACCCATTGGGTGCCTATGCTCATCCTTCACTCTCTAACATTCCATATATCTAGAAATGTAATCAACAACATCTCTTTTCATTCTTGGCCAAAAGAATTGGCTTCCTACTGTTGCAATTGTTTTCTGGTAACCAATATGTCCAACATATGAAACATTATGTATTTCTTTTAATACCAAATTCTTAAGTTCTCTAAAACTAGGAACATAAATTCTATTTTTATGCATAAGTAATCCATCTTCCTTCATCTCATATTCTTTAATTTTTTGTTGTACATTTCCTCTTGTAATCTTTCTTTTACCTACAGGTAATGTTGATCCATAACAACAACATCTAAAATTATTCTCTTTAAATCTGACTGATGCATAATAACAGTTGTAGCATGCATGAGATGTACTCTTCTACTAATTTCATCAACAAAATTGTTTTCTTTTCCTTTGATATGCTTGATGTCAAAATCATATTCACTTAAAAATTTCAGCCATCTCGTTTTCCTGGCATTCAAAATTTCTTGTTCAAAAGGATATTTCAGACCACTGTGGTCTGTTCTTAATTCAAGTCTCTTCCCCATGAGATAATGCCTCCACATATTCAATGTGTGAACAGTGGAAACAAGTTCCAAGTCATGTGTGGCATAGTAAAGTCACAGATGCACTTAGTCGAAGAACTAATGCAATATATGGAATTATCATTAGTAAACCAGGAAGTCATCTTGAGGAGAGAATTAAAACTGCAAGTATAAATGACACAGAATATGTCAAAACAACAGAATGATCACTGAAAAATGAAGGAAATGTTGATGGGATAGATTTTAGCATTGGAAAAATGGAATATTAAGGTTAAAAAAAAACATATGGGCATAATTCTATTGATTTAAAGTTAGTAATTCTAAATGAGTTGCATAAAAAGTCTTACTCTGGTCATCCAGGATATCGGAAAATGATAACATCCTTGAGGAAACAATTTTATTGGCCTAATTTGAAAGCTGAAACAACTAGTTATTTATCTAAATGTTTAGATTGTCAACAGGAGAAATTTGAACATCAACATCCAACAGGTCTATTACAACCTTTAGTTATTCAAGAATGGAAATGGGAATTTATTTCTATGGATTTCATTAAAGGTTTTCATAAAACTCAAAGACAACATGATTCTATTATGGTAGTAGTGAATAAATTGAGTAAGCTTGTCCATTTCATACTTATGAAATCTTCTTATAAAGATATTAATATTGCTAAAAGTTTTATGAAAGAGATATTTAGATTGCATGGAATTCCTAAAATAGCGATTTCAGATCGAGATGTCAAGTTTACATCAAATTTCTAGAAGGAATTGTTTGCAGGTGTGGAAACTAATTTGAATTTCAGTACAATTTATCATCCACAAATGGATGGAAAAACATAATGTACAAATCAAATTATTGAAGATATGTTATGAATGTATGTAAGAATGAGACCAACTAATTGGGAAGAGTACCTACACTATTCAAGTTCGCATACAATAACTATTATCAAGCATCAACAAAAATGAGTCCTTTCGAAGTCTTATATGGTAGGAAATGTACAACTACGATCAGTTGGGATAGTCTGGTTGACTGAATAATGATTAGAACATAAAATCTCCAAGAAATGGAAAAAATGGTCAAGAAGGTGCAACAAAATTTAAGGGTTGCGCAAGATCGACAGAAACGTTATGCAGATCAAAAAAGAAGACAAAAGGAATTTAATGTTGGAGAACATGTATACCTTAAATTTAAAGCAAAAAGGAGCTCGTTAAAATTAGGGAGATGTTCCAATTTGGCACCCAGGTTTTATCATGGATTCTCTTTTTCGTTCCGATTTCTAGTTGAACCAAACTTGATTTTTCATTCTGACTTTTCTCCAAATGTAATCTATCCATTATTTTAGGATCAATGTAACAATGACTTGTTCATGAATCAATTAAAATAGAAACATGTTGATTAATGGTCATACCTTCCACCTCGATCATATTGGATTAGTACTCTTCGTGTCGATAATATAAAGTTGCACAAATTATTCCCATGTCTTCTACTGTTGTATCCTCTTGGTTGTTGTGCATGGTCTTCATTTTGTTTTTTTTTGTTAGGGAAATCCTTGTACAAGTGATCTTCTTTACATCCCCAACATTGGATTGGTGGTCTTCCCCTTTTTCCCAAGGACTCTTCTCTCTTGGATTCATCCTTAGCATACTTGTCTTGATGGTTTTTATTAGGGCTATTTATATTGAAAGGAGTTTTGAATCCCTTCCTCCTCTGATCATATTTCTCCTTATTCTTATCCTTCCAATATTTCTTCATGGATTCTCCTTCCTTTCCTTTCTCACACATATACTTATCCTTCCTCATGGTCTTAGTCAAAGTCCTAGTGGCATCATATTGAATCTTCCCTTTATAAAAAGATGAAAATCCACTTAAAAACCTTTGTATTTTCACTTTCTCATCGTTTATAAACCCCACATACATTAGCAGCCCCAAGAACTTATTTTCATACTCTGCCATGGTCGTTATTCCCAACCTAATTTCAAAGAAATCCTGCATTTTCTTGTCATAGAAGTGTTCTAAAAGGTACTCCTTCTGAAAATATTTCCTAAATTGCTTCCAAGTGATCCTACTCTCATCAATGTGCTCAACTTGCTTCATCTGATCCCACCACATAGCAGCTTTCCGATGTGAATAGTATGTGTAAATTATGGCTTCTAGGTTTGATGAGTAGTCATGAAATTTAAAATACCACCCGAGTCCAAGAAACCATGCCTCAACATCATCTTCCCTTTATCTTTCACCATCAAAGGATGGTGGCTTTAGCTTTCTCAGCTCTCCTTGCAAACTATCCAATTAATGTCTTCTTCTTTGGTGCCTAACAAGAGACACCTCTGGACTACTTATAAAATCTTCAAATGAATAAAATTTCCTTGTTGAGTAGGGAGGTGAGTGATGTCTATGATTTCTGCTAGCACTTCTTGAATAACCAATTATTTTGCAGTCATCTCTTCTTTCATGACATCTTCCCTCTTCCTCCTATTTCGAGTTTGATCCATTATTTGTTTTCCTCTGCAACTAATTTAATATTTGTATCACTTGAGCATTTATATTATTTTTTTCTCTTATCAGTCTCTCATTGTCTGCTTTGTAACTATGCACTTCTATTTTTAGGCTTCTCACAATCTCTATCAATGTTTCTTGCTCCCCTCTGGCTTGGTGTATCTTGAATTCTGCCTCTACATTACCAACACTGATATTCTTACCTTTAGCCTCTTTATCATGGTTGGAATATCCCTCTCCTTATTCCATTTCTTGAATATGCACTTTTATATTGAACTAATATGTTTACAACCCACTAATTCTGCAAAATGCGCAAGCAATCATTTTGTTAGAATTATGCATATTAAAAAAAAACTTTGCCAAACAATGTTATAGGTCATGTTTCTTCTCAATTCATCAATAATATATTATCATTCTCCATATTATAACAATTATATGTTATTATCCTCTGAATCATCTTTCCCAATGACTGTAATGTTTCCCCAATTCGATATTTGAGCCGAAAGTTATGGCTTCTCGAAAAAAAATTCACTTTCAACCCATTTACTTTTGTTTTGCAACAGGACCTTGTCGAAAAAGTCCACATCTCATTTAGCCGATATAGAATTTAAATTATGTACAAGCGCTTCCTTCAAACCACTTTCCATGTGAACATGTCTTGAAACCATGGGCTTATTCACTCTTTAGCACCTTCCTCTGCATTCTTCTAGAGAGGAGCTTGCTCGAACACAATGTTTGAGTGCTGGTTACTTCCATATACCTTTTCTCCTTTGATTGACCCCCTTTACCTTTACATGAGACCAACGTTGGGACCAAGTCCTTCGGAATTCGACCTTTGGCTATTCTCCTGTTTCAATCTTCTGATTTCTCTCGTAGTTAAAATTCGTCGAAACCCTTCCAATAGTTCTACTAACATATCGAACAATCGATATCTGATCTCCCGTCGACTGGATGATCCATGCTCATGTGGAGGATTCAACAAGATCGACGGTTGCGACTTAATTAGACATTAATATGGACGACCTTAATAAATTTAATACTTCGGCCCTCTGGTACTCCAGAACATTTCAACTCTCGCGTCGTTCAACTCCCCCAGATTGATACCTACTAAAGTACTTACCCTATCCTTCCACTGTTTAATCTGACGACTAAGTATTAGTCAAGCATTGGGATGGACGGTCCTTAATCAATTCGAGACTTAGATGCTTCAGGACTCTGGGACATTTCCACTCCCATGTCGTTCAACTTCCCCAGAGTGATACCTATCGAAGTTCTTATGCCATATTTCCATTGCTCGATATAACATTTGAGAAAGGTCCCGAAGGGATCTTAGATCGAAGGTATGCATGAATTTGTTACTCCGGGACTTCGGCACTTTCACTGGTAGAGACGTTGGACACCCCTAGAGAACATACTCCCAGACATGACATGGCATGCTAATGTCACGTATGGTGATGTGTACCCATGGCATGCAGGCCATGTGTCACTAAAAAATTAACAAGTTGGGGCCCAAAAGGTACTGAAACTGGGTAACACTTTTCCCCACATGGAACCCTTGTCATGTGGCCTACGAAACATCATCAATCAAATGGAATATCCACATTATTTTCTCCAAATATGAAAACCTACGTGATTTCACGACGACAGCTTTACACTTTGTAGTTTCGACACTTCGAGGATTCAACACTTTGGAGCTTTTCCAATTCTCCAGTAATCGTTGGAGTGGCCAAGTTCCAAATCTATGAAGCTTCTTTATCCTTCCACCATTGTTATATCTGATAGTTAGCATTACTTCTGAATTTATTCCCTCAATATCACAGTCGATAGGACTTTAGAACTTCAATGCTTCAGGACTCTGGGTGATAGCAGTTCTAAAATGGTTCAATTATCTTGGAGTTAAACTTTCCAAAGTGGCCAACATCGGAGGACCCTGACTAACGACTGAGATTTCACTCAAGCCTCCTCTCAGATCATACAGTCAGTGGGACTTCACTAATTTGACCTTTTCCCACTTCTTCTTGTCTCCCATTATCACTGAAACAACGAAGTTCGAGAGTTTTCATCTCCTGCTTGACTTCTATCAACGACTCACGATCAACAAGTTTGATTTAACGATTGTGACTTAATCTCTCCTAGCCTCTAGTTTCACCTTTATCTGACGATCCTCATTCACCTACCTTCCAATATAATGATCCAGAACTCCTTTATTCCATGGTGGTGATCAGTCCTAAATTAAAAAGGGAACGGTCATGATTCTATGATCATTTTTAAAGGATATATGTCTGCACGTTGCTATGGCTTTTTGCACGATCTCTGCAACTTTATCTCTCCTGAGATTTAAGATTTCAAAGAAATATTCATTCTTAACCATAATACCATGTCCAATAGTTTCAACCCATACCATTTTGGTGTTTCAACCTTAATCTCAGATACCAATCTGTAACATACCCAGCCACCCATAGTCCGGGCATGCTACTTCAAGCCCGCTTCTGGACTCCTTTCGAAATATGATCAAATTTTATTGAATAAAGATTCATGAATATTCACATGCAGAGTTAAAGATTCATGATACAACATAATGAAATGAGACATATGACGTGCACACCAATAACCAACAAGAATGCATAATATAGATACAAATTTCATAGATAAATAAATACACAGGTAAATAAAACCATGACAGAGAGCACTTATCTTTCATGAAACGAATAACCAACTAGTTGCATACCAAGGATGTTCCACCCAACCATAGACATTGTTGTTCCAAGTCGCAACAACAATGTCACCCCCGAGCCAGGGCTATGAATCCACAAGGACAATTCCAGAGTATCACTCAGCTTCCCAAATCAGTCAGCACTCAATCTCTCATGGGATTTTCATCACCCACAACAATCCAATGTACACCATATTTATTCTACCCATCATGAACAACCCAAGAGAATGGACTCCATTCTCTTCCACACAGTCCCTCAGGTTGTCCATCTCCTTCTAGGTCTCCATTGCATCTGGTCAAGAATCTAAATGTTGGAACTCTCAGGATTTGCAGTTGTGAGAAAAAATGAACACAGGCCAAAGAATATCAGACATGCAAGCATTAATTAATGGATGGAATACACCAGTAGTCTCTGTAGCCAACAAAACCATGGCTCCTCTCCCACGATTTGTTTTCCTTTCCCAAGGCAAAACACGAATGTGGAAGGATGAGTGGGTGAAATAATTAGTGGAGAGAGAACAGAATGAAAGGTGTGTACAATGAACAATGAGTGAGTGAGTGAAGAAGAACCAACCCCCACCATAGAACAAATATGGGTTTATATATTTCTTGGAATTAAGGAACCACATGGCCTCCTCCCCAAAAAGATCATGTAACCGTTTTTCTCCATTAAAACAAAAATGGGTAAATAAAATATAAAATAAATTCCTATCCCTTCAAGCCCCCTCTATTGTGGAATCATATCCCCCTATAAATATTTTTCTTGTCCATCTAACAGTCAGTGATGTATTTATTATTAATAATGATCAACACATTACATTTCCTACGCACACTGGCCTCTTTTAATTTTTGGGGCACTCTGGCCTTTTATTAACAAAATACATTATTTAATACGAGGCTTAAACTGAGGTATTACTAGAAGCCTAATTACTAGACATAAAGAAAAAAATTCATGTTTAAAATTATCTAGTAATATGAAGGTGAGAATGGTCATCTATAACTTGAAGGGTAAAGCTAGCATATGGTGGCAAGATTTGAATTTATCCAAGGGTTTAAAGGGAAAAAAAATGGAATGGGAAAACTTTAAGAAATATTTTAAGAAACAAGATTTTTCTAAAAGTTATTATGAAAGAAAAACCAAAGAATTGTATGAGTTGAAGTTAGAGCAGATGTCTATGGAAGATATGATTACCAAATTTTTTGAACTATTAGGGTTCATGACTTATATAAAATAAGATAAGGTAAAAGTTTAGTTATTTCTAAGTTGATTACCTCAATCATATAAGGATAGAATATAGTTTGACAATCCAAAGAACTTGAATGAAGTGCTATGAAAGGAAATAATATGCTATGAACAATGCAAGCAACGATCTGAAAACCCAAATGCATTGAGAGACAAGAAGCATGAAAAACTCAATCAAAGAAAGAAAGGTTTTAAGCCCTCACCTTTTTAGAATATGACCAAAGAACAGCAAGAAAAAAACTCCTCCTGGAACTCACCACAAGTACAAGGTGGAAACAAGTTAGTTAATTTGGGATTTAAGAAAACGATTGATAATTCCAGAGAGCCATTGAAATGTTGGGGATGTGGACAACCACATTTGTTGAGGAATTATCCATATAGAAATTCTGCAAACAAAACTATCCAGAACATACAAGAATCTTCAATAGTTGGATATATTGGAAAAAGTATTCATAGAATCGATGCGGATTTAGATGGCAGGAAGGCAGGTCATCAATCAGCCATTGTGGAAATTGAAGGTTAAATGCATGACAAAAAGGTTTCTATTTTAATAGACCTTGGAGCAATTTTAACTTATGTTACTCCATCATTGGTAGACTCATGCAAATAGGAAAAGGTAAAACATCATAAATCTTGGCTGGTACAATTAGCCAAGTACTAAAAGAAAAGTAACTAAATTCATCTCTAACTGTAAACTAGAAATAAGTGGTCATGATACTAAGGTAAATTTAAATGTATTACCTTTAGGATCATATGACATACTTATAGGCATGGACTGGTTAGAAAAACATAAAGTAGTATTAAATTGTTATGTAAAATCCGTTACTTATAGAGATAAAGGTGGAGTAACAAGGACAGTTCAAGGAATTAGTAAACTTGTCTCCTTAAGAAAAATATTAGCATTACAATTAAAGAAGTGCATTAGTAAATGTTGCAAAATATATGTTATTCAAGTGACAAATCTGCTAATTGAAGAAAGCAAACCAAGATTAGAAAATTTTGTTTTCCTTCAAGGATTTGAGGATGTATTTGTTGAAGAAATACATGAGTTACCTCCGAAGACAGAAATAGAATTTTCTATCAATTTATTATCTGGATTTGCATCGGTAACCAAAGCACCCTACAGAATGAGTATCCCTAAATTAACTGAGTTAAAAAAATAGCTACATGAATGATTGGATAAAGAGTACAATAGACCAGTTGTTTCTCCTTAGGGAGCACCGACATTATTTTCCAAAAAGAAATATGGAACTCTCTGATTATCCATCGATTATCGTCAACTAAATAAAATAATGATTAAAAATAAATATCCATTACCCAGGATTAATGATTTATTTGACCAGGTTGGAGGAGAAAAAATCTTCTCTAAGTTGGACCTAAGGTTTGGTTATCACCAAATCAGAATAAAGGATGAATATATTAATAAAACAAAGTTTAGAACATGTTATGGACATAACAAGTTTGCAGGTATGTCCCTTTGGACTCACGGATGCACCAACAACATTTATGTGTCTAATGAATAGTATATTTAGTCAATACTTGGATAAATTTGTGTTAATATTTATTGATGATATACTAATCTATTCGAAGATGGAAGAAGAGCATGAAAAACACTTTAAAATAGTATTACAAACTCTAAGGGGGCATAAGTTATATGCCAAGTTTGATAAATGGGACTTTTATCAAAGGAAAATGCAGTATTTGGGCATGTAATATCAAAAGATGAAATTGCAGTGGATCCCAAAAAGATTAAAGATATTATGTAATGGCATGTACCTAAGAACATAATAGATATACGATCATTCATGGGAATTACATGTTATTACGGATGGTTTATCGAAGGATTTTCCAAAATTGCCTACCCCATTACATCATTGCAGAAGAAGGGAGTAAAGTTTATTTGGTCAAAAACATGTCAAGATAGTTTCAATAAGTTGATCCTATGACACCAATACTCAAAGTGGTTGATCCTTATAAAGACTTTACATTTTGTGTAGATTCCAGTAAAGAATGTTTGGGAAGTGTATTGTCACAAGACAGACATGTAATTTGTTACGAATATTGAAAATTGAAGGAACATGAAAGGAACTACGTAACTCGTGACATGGAATTAGTGGTTGTAATTCATGCATTAAAAATGTGGTGACGTTAATTAATGGGAACATTTTTTTTATTATTAACATATAACAGTGGTGTGAAACATTTGTTTAGCTAACAAGATCTCAATGCATGACAAGCAAGGTGGTTAACATTTTTAAGGGAGTTTGATTTTGAAGTTCGGCATGTCCAAGGGAAGGAAAATAAAGTCAGAGATGCACTTAGTCGAAGAACTAATGCAATATATGGAATTATCATTAGTAAACCAAAAAGTGATCTTGAGGATAGAATTAAAACTGCAAGTATAAATGATGTGGAATACATGAAAACAACAGAACGATTGCTGAAAAATGAAGGAAATGTTGATGGGACATATTTTAGCATTGGCGAAATGGAATATTAAGGTTAAAAAACAGAACATATGTGCATAGTTATACCGATTTAAAGTTAGTAATTATAAATGAGTTGCATAAAAATCCTTACTCTGGTCATTTAGGATATCAGAAAATGATAGCATCCTTGAGGAAACAATTTTATTCGCCTAATTTGAAAATCGAAACAATTAATTATTTATCTAAATTTTTAGATTGTCAACAGGTGAAAGTTGAACATCAACATCCAACAGGTCTATTACAACCTTCAATTATTCAAGAATAGAAATGGGAATTTATTTATGTGGATTTCATTAAAGGTTTGCCTAAAACTCAAAGACAACATGATTCTATTATGGTAGTAGTGGATAAATTTACTAAGCCTACCCATTTCATACTGGTGAAATTATCTTACAAAGCTATTAATATTGCTAAATTTTTTATGAAAGAGATATTTAGATTACATGGAATTCCTAAAATGGTGATTTCAGATCGAGATGTCAAGTTTACGTCAAATTTCTAGAAGGAATTGTTTGCAAGTGTGGAAACTAATTTGAATTTAAATAAAAGTTATCATCCACAAAGGGATGGACAAATAGAACATACAAATCATATTATTGAAGATATTTTACAAATGTATGTAAGAACGAGACCAAGTGGGAAGAGTACCTACAATTATTCGATTTTGCATACAATAAATATTATCAAGCATCAACAAAAATGAGTCCTTTTGAAGTCTTATATGGTAGGAAATGTACAACTATGATCATTTGGGATAGTTGAGTTGACCGAATAATTATTAGAACATAAATGTTCCAAGAAATGGAACAAATAGTCAAGAAGGTGCAACACAATTTAAGGGTTGCGCAAGATCGACAAAAATGTTATGCAGATCAGAAAAGACAACATAAAGAATATAATGTTGGAGAACATGTATACCTTAAAGTTAAAGAAAAAAGGAGCTCATTAAAATTAGGGATATGTTCCAATTTGGCACCCAGGTTTTTTGGACCATTTGAAGTACTATCTTGAATTGGACCAATGGCATACCAACTAGCGCTCTCTACTAATTTGAAAATTCATAATGTTTTTCATATTTCATTATTAAAAAGGTATATTCATGATCCTACTCACATTATTGATTGGAACATGGTGTAGGTGGAACCAGAAGGCAAGTTCCAAGAGGAACCTCTATGCATTCTGGAAAGTAAAGAAACAACACTTCGTAACAGAGTCATCACACAGGTAAAAGTTAAATGGAAGCACTTTGGTCCTGAAGAGGCTACTTGGGATCTGGAAGATGAAATGATGAAATCGTACCCAACTCTTTTCCAAGTGATGACTGGAAGAAAATACTGACACTGAAGACAATGTTATTCTTAAGGGGGAGAGGATGTAATATCTTCTAGTATTAAACATTTTATTGAATAATTTCCATTTTCGTACTTGATATTATCAATACATTTAACTGTTATTGTTTAAATTATTGTGCAAGAGTTTTACTTGCCAACTGTTCTCTTTTTATGGACAAATGTAAGAGAAAAAAAAATAATTTAATAAATGCGGGAAATAGATGGAACAAACATGTTAAAAATACCTAACTATGACTCCATGAGTGGGGAACATGTTGGAGTTAACTTAGAGATGGATCTGATAAGTGTCAGAAGTGGATTTTTGTCACTTGCAGCCCCTAAAAATCATGGATTTCTAAGGTGTGAATTTCCAAGGAGGGAAATGAATTCAAGAAAAATGCTAGGAAAAATAAATAGGGATATATACAACATATGTGGCAAGAAGGATGTTGCTTAGTATGTTGGGGAAAAGAAGGATTATTTGATGTGTGAGCACAGAGGTTGTTAGGAAAATAATTATGAATTGTACATAGGTAAGTTGGCTAAGGATTGGATCTCAGTTTACCCTTATGGATTCATAGTCATGATTATGGGTGATATGGACTAATATCTTGGTTGTTATGCATCTACAGTTGGGTGGAACATGGTTGTTCCATCTGTTTCTGGCTTTTTTGGTACATATATGTATACTCTGACTTATTAGTGGATATATTCAGTATACTAATGTATTATTCAATTGCAAGATTATTGATTATGTGAAGTTTTTCTATATAGATTAAAGAAGGATTTATGAATTCTATACAATGTTATCCGACAACTGTTAAAGTTCCACATTACAAAATAAATTATGGAAAACAGAGATAAAATAAATTTGACAAAACAATATGCTAATATATGTAATTAGCATTACTAATGATAGGTCTATAGTTGTTTCTCACAATACAACTATTGTGTGTTAGAGAAAAACATAGGAATAAGACTTGAAGTGAAATGAAAACTCTCGTCCAATGATAGACAAAGATATTGTTATTTCTTGTACTAAATTACAAATACTTTAAATAGTAAAAAAGAATGGATTGTATGCATAAATATAAAGGGTATTCTTTACTTATATAATATGGGAAAAGCCTAGGCATATATAAACAGAAAGAATCTCATATAGAGGGACCTTGTGTTGATAGTTTGGTTTTCATTGATGTCAACCCTTGAAGAAGCCTCGGCGGTGTGGTTTCGGTACCTGAAGTTGATAAAGGAATATGGAAAAGAAGGATAGTGTAATTTCATGGAATAATATCATATATGGATAGTACATGTCGTGTTGTTTCCGGTGAAATGCGGAACACCATGTGGTTCCTCACGTTTAGGGAGATATGGCCTTGTAAAGTTGGAATCCCCGAAGAGTAGTCAAGAATCCCCTAGTTGGTTACATGTCTTAGTCAAAGGGTAAAGTGGTTGTAACAATAAATCCCTAAAGAAAGGATATAGGTTACTATGAAAAAGTATATAAACACCTCAAGGAGCCTCTCATAAGAACACTCACACACTCATTCATTGATTATCTTTATTGTGATCTAGTGATCGTTTTCTAAGGTTGTGATGAAATATTTTTGAGGTAGAAAAGGAGGGTCGAAGGAGAAAGTCATGGGGTTGCATAAAACCCTAGTTTCATTGGTATCCATAGGTTGTAGGTCAGCATGGTGTGGATGTACGTGTGTTGTAGTGTAGGAAAGCACAGATATCCATAGGATGTAGAAGAGAAAGTCATGTATCTTTGAAAATCTAATGAAGGTTTGAGTAGATGTTGGTACCAGTTTCCTAAAGGTTTGAAGGAAGTCTACAGGTCAGCATCTCAGAGTTGCAGGTCAACTACAGAGGTATTTGTATGGTTGTATACCTTTTTTGATGGTTACTTCTTGTCATGATATGGTGTATTCTTAAGGGATACTTAGTATGGTTGGTATGGTATATCTTGGTAGCTTGGTTGAGTGAGGAGCACTCTTGTTTTTGGTTCAACATATGACATGGTCCTTATTGTTCTTATCTTTGACTTGATTGTATATGGTTGAGGCATATGCATGTTGTGTGGTAGAATATGCATGAGAGGCATGCATTGGCTCCTTGATATACTTCATTAATGATATGGTACATATCTACATATGGTTAATGGTATGGTATATGGTACAAGTTACACATAGTTCATGATTAACTATTATTTATTGATGTATCTTTGGTTCATGATTGATGCATGAGATATTATGTATTTTGGTATACAATTGATGCATGAGATATTATGTATTTTGGTATACAATTGATGCATGGTATGGTACATGTGTTAGTTGGTTGATGAGACAGTGATAGTAACAGTGATAGAGTGACAACGATAGAGGCAAAGTGATAGTGACAAAGTGACAATGACATATACAGAATGACAGAGAAAATGGAAATAATAGTGGTAGAATTTGTGATAGCGACAGTTGGTCTACACTTATACTTCAAGGCGATAGGACGGGGCAAGGATAGGTGGTTGTGGCCACCTTTCGGTTGGATCCAGAGAAATTAGGGGGTTGTAGCCTCCTTCTGGTTGGAGACATAGAATTCAAAGAGTTGTAGCTTCCTTCAGGTTGGAGACTGAGAATAGGGGGTTGGAGCCTCTTTCTAGTTGTAGTTGGAGAATTGGGAAGTTGATCCTTCCAATGAATGTATTATTTTGATATATAAGAATATCATTTTGTGGTTTTCTCCCATTTGGGTTTCCACATAAATTCTGGTGTACAGTGTATCTATTGTGATGTGAATCTATTTATGGTTATATTTTTTATGATATATTGAATTCTAATGATAAAATGATGAATATTTTTGAAGAATATGCCATGGTTAAAAGTACTATAATTGCTCATTATTGATTCACCCCCCTCTCAGTAATCCAATAATTGGTATCAGAGCATGTGCTTTAAGAAGTAGTTTAACAACTAGAAGGAGATCATGGATCATGCTAGGATTGGTGTACCACAGTTTGATGGTGAGAAATATGATTTCTGGAGCAGAAGAATGAAAAAATATATACAAGCACAAGAATTTGATGTTTAGTGATTAGTAGTAGATGGATACAAAGCACCCGTCGCTTCCCTGACAAATAGAGATGGAAAGAAGCTTGAAGAAAATGACTCATGGGCTAGAAACACCATCGAAAATGGTGTGACTCAAGCGATACATACCAAGATTATGCACTATGATTCCACAAAGGAGATGTGGGATAAACTAAATACTATCTATGAAGGAGATATGAAAGTTAAGGAAGCTAAACTTCATATTTTCATAGCCAAGTTTGAACAATTGACGATGAAAACATAGCAGCATACTTTCTACGAGTCGAATAAATAGTAAACAATATCAAAGGCATGGGAGACGAGATAAAGTGTAACATCCCTAGAAACCTATTGGGCTATGCCACTCAAAATTTTGAATTCTGATGCAAATTTAAGTCATAAAAAAATACTCCACAAATGAACATATTTATACAAAATAATAACATATATACACATGCAACATACACGGGAAAAAACCATGAAAAAAAATGCATAAATATTATTGTAGAATATGAATTAGCACACAATAGACACTTATATTTGATTTAAAAGAACACCAACTACGTGCATACCTTCAACATTCCTCCCAACCTTAGACTGCACTTCTCATAACACTGAACAGTGGGTCACCCCCGAGATGGGACTAAACTCCACCTAGGTAAATGATTCCAAACCCGGATAAGGTATCTTAGATAATAGGAAAACTTAGTCATAGGTGCCAAATCAAATTAACATACTACAATCCCTCATTCCCCACATGCCTGTCCCATCCTAGGAAGCGTGACCCTTCTCTGATCAACAGTCCCTCAACTGCCCCACTTCCTTTCTAGGGCTTCAACAACAAGCCAAATAAGAAGTATTAGAGCCCTGTAGTTGCAGTTTGGCACCTTTGGGAGAATGATCAATTCCCAATAATTCTCTCAGCTAGAGAGAATGATCACAGGACTGAAAACTCACTTCTTTAGTCCAACTACAAAGCTAACTAGGGTACAAGTACATGTACAGGTATAGTAACAACATGATATGAATAACAATTGAGTGAGTAGAAGAAGGATGATAGAATGATAGGAAAATGAACTAAGTCCCAACTATATGTATGCATGTTCCCAACTTGACACTTATCATGTTGATAAATACCTTGGGCCCACTTGTCCCCATCCTTAGTGTTGGATTACTGAGAGGGGGGGTGAATCAGTAATAGGGCAATTTAATCCCTTTTAACCATATAATCCAAGTGTTATATCAATGAAGCATTATTATCCAATAACTGCAGAGTAAATAAGCAAATAACAAATGAACAATCATAGACATACATAGTACACTAGTGTTTTACGTGGAAACCCAAATCGAGAGAAAACCACGGAATGTTTTTTCTTATATGTCTTGAAGAATTACATTCATTGGAAGCACCAACTTCCTTTGCTTTCCAGCTGCAACTAGAAGGAGGCTCCAACCCCCTAGTTTCTCAGGCTACAACCTGAGGGAATCTCCAACTCCCCAAATCTCTATCCACAACCAGAAGGAGGATACAACCCACATTGTTCTCTGGCTACAACCACATGTCCTTGCCCCATCCTGCCACCCTGAAGTAGAAATAGAATGATGGAACCACTGTCACACTATCACTGTGAGATATACCGCTATAAACCTGTACCAATAAATTTGAACCATGCATCAACCATGCATCAACCTATACCTCAATCTGTAATCAACCTGTACCACAAACAAGTGCATCAACCATGCACCAACCTGTAATCAACCTGTACCATAAACAAGTGCATCCAACCATGTACCAAGTATGTTCCAATCATGTGTCA
>JZKD02S0026693.1:14353-26598 GCA_000966675.3 Picea glauca | reverse complement strand
TCCTCCAGTTAACCCAATCCAATCCCTAAACTCTAGAATGTAGCATTAATTAGGCATTATCTCTAACAAAAAAACCACTGGAGGGATTTGTAGCACAAACTTGATGCGTGGGAAGAGCCTTATCGATAAAGGTCCCACAAGAATTGGTGTAATGCTTTACTTTTTTTGAGCTAATTACAGGTCTTTCCTCCTCAGAGGAAATCCCTTGTACAATACATCCGTTACAACTACCATGCATTGGATAATAGCCATTACCATGGATTGGATCATAGCTTCCCCACTGGTGGCCTAAAAGTTAATTAAAACATTTTTTAAAGTGGAAGATGTGATAAGAGATTGGCCTAAAAGTTAATTAAAACATTTTTTTGGTGGAAGATGTATAAGAAATTTTTGGATTTTTTATTATCAGTTTAAAAATACCAATTTTTTTATAGGGTAAATATTTGTATTTGTTTGTTTCTTTTATTAAGATTGCAGCTTTTGAATTATGGGATTGAGGAAGGAACATTTATCGGGATAATTCAAACACACAAAGAGATGTATCCAATAAAGCTAGGGAGGCTAAAAATTATCCAGAGATATTTTATCTTCTCTAACTAATAAAAGTTAGAACTGGATTGATATAATATGATGGCTTTGAGAACTATACCCAAACTTATCAGAATGGAAATCCTTTAGCCAACTAAATCTCCTTATTTTCATGTGGTGCCATTGCTCCCGTACCATTAGGGTAAATAACTACCTTTGTATGAACATGCAACCGTTAATTAATTCAAAGAGCATATCAATAAATTAACATATATTTATTTTATCATTTATTTATCAAAAATAACTCATTGTTGAATATTTTTTTTATTGTTGATCATTTATCAATTGATAAGTAATTAGTTGGGGTTTAAATATGATGAACAAGATAAATTTTTAGATGAATTATTTCATTAAGAAATATTAAGTTACCCTCTTCATCACACACAACTTTGAACACCTCCTCGACACATTGAAACACTTTTGTTGTGCAATTTAGTCTTGATTCGCGCTTGAATCTCATTTTGAAAAGTAATACTCTTCTCAAACTTTTGAAAAATTTGTTGTTGGATTCAATTTTGATTGAAATTTGAATCTTACTGGTAAATGTTATATTCAGGTCTTAACCAATGGAAGATTCAAGAATATTGAGCACATGACAGTTACAAACATGAACAAAGAAGGTGGATATAGACCCTTTGCCTTAGACAATTAGCCATGACACAAAACTGTTAGGGTTTCAACCTCAACCAATTAGCATCGAGCATTTATATTATAAAAACAATAAATCCGATAGGCTCCGGATGGTGATCCATATCGGCGTTCACCATCCGTTTCTGATGGGTCTGCTAGTAGATTAATAAATCATCGTCGAATTAACTTTCACTTTTCTATTTAAATTTTTGTTATAATTAAATTAATTATTTTTATTCAATTAAAATTTTTAATTTAATGTAAAAATAAAATTATTAAATGTTTTATTATAATTACATTAAATAATATTAATATTTAATAGTTACACTTTTATTATTAAAAAATATTTAATTAATGTTTTAGTAGCTACAATTATATTATAGTAGCTACAATTATATTAATTAAAAACGAAAACAACACTTACTTTTGATTGAATTTTAATATCTATTTTAGTATATATCTATCTATTTTGCCAAGTGTAAAGAAAAAAATAAGCATTGCTAAGATAAGAACAAATTATTACGAGCTCCATAGTGAAATTGGGCTTTGGTCAATTCCTAAAACCCCATGGGGTGAAAGAGTGTGTCACCTTTGTGACACTAAGAAGGTTGAAGATGAAAAGCACTTTCTATTAGATTGTCCAGCATATATCCATATTAGATCTCATTTTAAAAATATCTATCATACTACCAACCTTACTAACCTCTTAACTCAACAAAAGTATGGTGATCTTGGAAAACTTTTCTTAATGTTTTTTTAAGCACAAAAACAAAATTCTAAAGAATCACAAATAATCATTTATCCTCTTAAGATCTCATAAACCAATTCGATCTTAGTGAAAGTTAATCATCATCATTCCCTCATCTTCTATCATTGGTAGGTCAGTTCATTATTTTATTATTTATGGATTATACAATGTGTGGTTAGCGTTGCACATCTTCCCTAATCTCTTTGTTTAATATTAATTGTATTTGGTTGTGGGAATTCAATAATAAAGAAGTTAAGAGTTACCCCTGATATTATCGTTTGACTTTATTTGCATTTTAAATCGGATAAGATTTTGAAAAATATTATAATGTTGTGGATACGTGTTTAAGTGCGTGTTTCCCCAAACATCTGCCTCTCAACTTTCCGTAGCTAACTTACAAATTGAGACTGCTAATCTAATATTATTAATTAATTATTAACTATAAACTTTGAAATTTTCAACTGGGTAAAGAAAAGTAGTGTAAATTTTCATTTTTTTGAGTTTTTATTGTTATATTTTTTGATAAATTTTTACTATATTGCATTTATCAAAATTTGTTGGAATTCAAGAGATTTGAGTGATTGACTCTATATAATTCAAGTGTCATGAGGATTTTTCATGGTGTTGAATCTATTCATGCATTCAAAAATGTAATTTAAATAACAGAAAATAGAAATTTCACCAAAATCTATTTTGTTGGAACTCCATATTTGAGTGATTGACTTTGTATAATTCAACTACCATGAAGATTTTTCATAGTTCTGAATTCATTTATGCATTCAAAAATGTAAAATAGAGATTTCTCCAAAACCTATTTCATCAAATTTAAATTCAAAAAATAAATATTACAACACCAAAAAAAAAATCATTAAACAGAAACAATCCAAAACACTCCAACTAAACTCCTAAACATCTAGTTGATAAATGATCCTCAAATCAATATCCATAAAAATATGAAGAGATAAAAACGAAATAAAATGTATGAAATTTATAAATTTAGAACCCTAACCCGAATCCCCAAAAAATTGTGGAAATAATAATTTTGAATGTTAAAATAAATAAATAATAATTTCCAATGCTACAGAAAAACAACTACCGAAAGAAAGGGAAAAGAAAACCTGAAAAATCCATGGAACATGATGTTTTACAGTTATCTAGAAGAGTAAAAAATAAAAGATTAAAAACTAAATACATTTAGGCAATAACTCTTGATGTATAAGTTTACTTAGGATAGGTTATTAGGACATGTCATATTTCTTATTTCTTAAATTGCTCAACCATCTCCTTCTCTTATTCTCTTATTATTTTAATGAGTGAGTTATCCATTTACTTTCATCAATGTTGTCTCATATCAACCTATTATAAATAAAGTTTTTATTTGTAATTTGAGATGCAAATCAATTAGATCAGTGTCTATTTTGTGTAAGGTTGTTGGTCTTTGCAGTTATTTTCTCTTATTATTTTAATGAGTGAGTTATCCATTTACTTTTATCAATGTTGTCTCATATCAACCTATTATAAATAAAGTTCTTAATTGTAATTTGAGATGCAAATCAATTAGATCAGTGTCTATTTTGTGTAAGGTTGTTGGTCTTTGCAGTTATTTTGTGCCTGTGATTTTGTTTTCTTCTCAATATGTACATGGTATTAGAGTTATTTTGCAAAACCCCTTCTCGTATTTGGTTGAGATATCTGCACGCTATGTGATCGATTGAGGTGAACTTGGCCTTTGTGCAGTCACCTCAGAACCAACTGTTGGTCCTCTAGTGGGGTGCAACGTTGGATCCTGGTGACATCGGAGCCTGTGTAAAACACCATAAGTTGGTCGCGTCGCGGAGCACTGACGTTGATCCGGGAGGAGTATTCGATGCTTCCATGGTCCATGATAGAGACCACGGGGCTCTAGAAGTTAGACTCTGACATCGTGGAAGACGACGAGGAGTCGGGTTTGAGGCTCAAATGCTTGATCCCATTCACTGCAAGCTCCATTCATGAGTTAATGGTGGCAGCCTGAGTTGCATCGCGCTTCAGCCTCTGCTGCATGCGTTTTGCGTAACAAAGGTTCTACTACTTCCCCCTTGCAACTCTTAGTGTGGCCTGCAGCAAAAGGCGACATTCTATTTGTAAATTGTTTGGTCATTGTTCCTTTACTGTATGACCTCCAGGGTTTCATGTGCACATCTCTTGGTGAGCTCTTTGGTTTACTTGGTCTGGGTTCTTTTTTTTTATTGGTTACAAATAGTTGTGGGACGTCCCTCCTCCACAGCGAATGTCACCAGAATTAAAAAAACGTTGCCTAGATTATGTCCCTTGCAACTTGCCTCACCCAATCTCCCAACCTTCTCCCTTGCAACTTGCCTCACCCAATCGCCCAACCTTCTCCCTTGCAGCCCGCCTAACTCATCCATAAAGTGCCCAACACATCCGACGAGCCTCTATGCTCAACGAAATTGTGAGGAAACCTCAAAATATGGGGCATCTGGAAAAGCATATCATAGTTCTCGAGTGTATAAGTTTGCTTCTTTTGAGTCTTCCTTTAGTTCTTCTTTCATTGCAGATGTCGATGCTTTAAGTAGGCTTCAAAATAAAAGATTTGGACATCTCAACTACAGATATTTGCAGCAATTAAACACACAAAAATTAGTGCTTGGACTTCCTAAATTTTCTTGTACTGATGGAGTTTTTCCAGGTGTGTCCTTTGAAAACAACATCAAGATCATTTTCCTAAAGGAAAAGAATGGTGTGTTGCAACACCTCTTGAGTTGGTAGATAGTGATCTCATGTCATTTCCAACTCGCTTATTCTCAGGGGTTAAGTATGCACTCACTTTCATTGATGACTTCTCACGTTGCTCTTGGGTGTACTTTCTTAAGTACAAGAGTGAGGTCTTTGTTACCTTTAAGAACTTCAAGGCTTTTGTTGAGAAGCAATCATCTCTTTATATCAAGAAACTACACACAGATAATGGGGGGGAGTATGTCAATCAAGAATTCACATATTTTTGTAGAAAACATGGCATTCAACATCATCTCATTGTTCCCTACAATCCTCAGCAAAATGGTCTTGCTGAAAGAAATAATCGAACATTGAAAGAAATGGTAAATTGTGTGATTCAGTCCAAGAACATGGCACCTTCCTTTTGGAATGAAGTAGTAAACTGTGCAAATTACATTCAGAATAGGATCCCTCATCGGGCAGTACTGCGTAAGACTCCAAAGGAAGCTTGGAGCCATGTTAAGCATGATGTCTCTACTTTTAGAGTATTTGGCAGTCCAGGATGGGCCTTAATTCCAATTGAAAAGCGCAAATCTATGGAGAAGAAAATCCAACCATTGATATTCGTTGGTTATTGTGATGACATGAAAGCATATAGGTTATTTTAACCTATTAAAGAAGTCTTATTTCGACGAGATGTTTGTTTTGATGAAGGCTTCAACCCCACATCAAATACTTCCCCATATTCAGATTGTCATGCTGACAATGGTGTTGAACATGTTGACAATTGTGCTTTAGAAGATGATGATGACCATTTTGAAGTTCAACATCAACATCAACCAGAATAAAATCTACCACCTACACCAACATAGCATGAGCATCTTGAACAAGAATATGAACAACTTGATCAAGAACTGCATCTCAGGGGGAGATTTCGTGAGAGAAAGAGGCATGATAGGTATGGTTATGAGCCAATTGATTTCAGTTATTCCGCCTCAGCCTTTTCCCCTATTCAGTCACAAACAATAGGTGTCTCTTTTTTTAGTCATACTATCTCAAATGATCCACAACAATTTTATGACATTGTTGGCATACCTTAATGGGATGCTACCATGATAGAGGAGTGTTCTTCATTGATGAATAATCACACATGGGATCTCATCTCTCTTCCAAAGGGACAAAAGAAAGTTCGTTGTAAATGGGTCTATAGGACCAAATATGTTACAGATGGCTCTGTTGACAAGCATAAGACACATCTTGTGGCCAAAGTATTTTCACAAGTTGAAGGGATTGATTACTCTGAGACTTTTTCCCTTGTTTCCAAGATGAATTCTATATGCCTTGTGGTTTCACTTACTTCTTCCCAAGGCTGGTGAGTCTACCAGATGGATGTAAAGAGCACCTTTCTGCATGGTGATTTAGATGAGGAAATCTACATGAAGCAGCCTCATGGTTTTGTGCAGGATTTTTCTCTTGTTTGTAGGCACCAACGTTCTATTTCTGGTCTCAAACAAGATCCTCGAGCTTGGTATGAGAAGATGGATATTTTTTTGATTTCTTATGGGTTTGATCGTTGTCATTTTGATCCTACAGTTTACACTCAGAAGCAGGGTATTGATCTCTTGATTTTGGTTTTGTATGTGGATGATTTAATTGCATAGGGAGTTCTTCATCTATGATTCAGAGTATTCATTAAACATTGATGGGACAATTTGATATGAAATATATGGGGCTTCTACATTATTTTCTTGGTTTACAGGTTCTTCACTCTTCTCAAGGAATCTCCATTTTTCAATAGAAGTATGCACTTGATTTACTTCAGCGCTTTGGCATGGTCGATTGTAAACCCGCCCTTACTCCATTTCAGTGAGGAGTTACCCTTTCTTCCAATTTCTCCTCACCAAGTGTTAATCTTTCACTATATTGACAACTGGTTGGGATTTTGTTGTATGTGACTCCTACATGTCCTGACATATCTTTTGCAGTAGCACTTGTCTCTCGGTTCTCTCAAGATCCTCATGAGAGTCATTGGAAGGCAACAAAGCGCATTCTGAGGTACATTCAAGGTACTACCAATTTTGGCATTCAATACTCTTATGGTGCTTCTTAGCTTGTGGGATTCACTACTCTGATTGGGCTGGTTCGGTTGATGATCGAAAGTCCACATCTGGATTTGTCTATTGTCTTGGCTCCGCACCTATGACATGGTCTTGCAAAAAGAAATCTCCCATTTCTTTATCCTCTACGGAAGATGAGTATCATGCTGCAATTCTTGCTAGTCAAGAGGTTCGTTGGCTTCAACAACTACTAACAGAGTTTAGCATTCAGCAGGATCATCTCAACACTCTTTGGTGCGATAATCAGAGTGCCATACACATTTCTCCCAACCCAGTGGAACATCAACGGACCAAACACATTGAGATCCAAATGCACTTGGTTCGACAACTCATCCAGGATGGTGTTCTCAACTTGTGTATTTTCCTACTGAAGCACAAGTTGCTAACATCTTCACTGAACCTTTGGCATCGCCTCATTTTCTTCAACTACGATCGATGCTTAGGGTGAAGGAGTTGTCTCTCGGGGGTTATCTTAAGACCTCCTACCTTCACTCTTTATGTTGTTTTTCTCTCTTTAGGGAGGAGTTTTTTCCTATGGGTTTTCTCCTTTTCTCCACTTCCGAGAGTTTGTATTAGGTACCTTAGCACGCCTAGTAGCCATATTTTTGAGTTTTTTTGTACTTCCCTAAGTTGCACTTATGAGGGAGTGTTGATGTATAAGTTTACTTAGGACAGGTAGAACATGTCATCTTTCTTGGCTATTTATGGACAACCACCATGTACTTCTTTGACTTATCACTAGAGTAGATAAATTTCCCAACCATCTCATTGTCTTATTACTTTAATGAGTAAGTTATCCATGTACCTTCATCATATTGTCTCCTCTAGGCATATTATAAATAGAAAAGTTGTTCATTGTAATCTGACAAGTAGATCAATTAAATCGTGAAGGTTGCTGGTCTTTGTAGTCATCTTGTGCCTGTGATATTGTTTTTTTCTCAAAATCTATAATAATTGTGCAGTGCACGAATGAGAGGAGTCGTGTACTCTAGGAATCGATCGAAGTTCCTACACGCCAGCCTTGACGCAGAAACAAAAGAAGACAAAGTCAAAGAAGAAGCATTAGAAAAGGAGGACAGTCTTCCACATTTCTCTTCTGATCCATTCCGGTTCTCTGGCTCCAACTCACCCTTGCTAATTAACACAGGGCTCTTGCAGAAAATCAATGTTGTGGTTACCTTATAGTTCATTTTTAATGCCTGCATTTTATAATCATGGATTTTAATACAGATAAGCTTCATTGCACAACCAATGACGAAAACGAAATCCTTGAAACTTGCATATACCAAATAGAAACATGGAAAAATTAATGGTGCTGTGTTGAATTTCTTCACAAATAGGAAAATGCTAATGCAGGTTTCAACTTTTATTGAATCACATGATTGTACGGAGATTATTATTAACGAAGAAATTGTATTGATAGTTACAATGATTAGAGATGTAAATGCAAATAGTTCACAGGCTTATTGAAGTCAAACTAGTAATAAGTATTTTTGAACTCGAACCAATAAATTGATAGTTACAATGATTATAGATGTCAATGCAAATAGTTCACAGGCTTCTTGAAGTAAAACTAGTAATAAGTCATTTTGAACTCGAACCAGTAACAAGATTGCATTGCATGAATTGCAAATGCAAGCAGGGAATATCTGCTTTGCAATTATTTCTGGTTATTATAAGATATTTATCTGATTATAACACATAACTAGAGAAAAAAATCAATCTGTAGTTGATTTAGAATAGAACATTTTATTTGATGATTAGATTTTTGTGTGGATTAATGTTAATCAAAATGTATCACTATAATAAGGAGAGAAAAAAATCAATTCATAGATGATTTAGAATAGAACATTTTATTTCCTGACTAGCATTTTATAGCCCTTGCAACTCGCCCAGCTCATCCATAAAGTGCCCAGGACGTCCGACGGGCCTCTATGCTCAGTGAAATTGTGAGGAAACCTCAAAATCAACGGCTCTTAGGCTATGAGCGATAAAGTTGTAATTGTTCATGGGAGTCCAAATTGTAGACTTTCCTTCAATGTTTTTTTTTTATTATTTTGAAGTTGGGAGACTTGAAATTACTTAATATATTGTTATCTGCGATATCAGGATCCATTGTTTTCCAACCAACGATTGGTCCTCCGAGCATTGACCATCACTCACTGGATCTTGTTGATTTTATTGAAGCTAAAAAGGTACTTATTGGGTATTTTCCTCTGCATTTTATTCTACTATGGATGCACTAGGAAGTGAGTTTAAAATGCTTTCCTTTGAACTTTTCTATGACTGTATTACTAGAGAACAATCTAAGCTTACTTAATTAGATGTTCTTTATGGCTCTAACAATAAGGATCTTGTGGCTCATACTTCCAAAACTAAGCACAAAACTCATATAAGAGGAATAAATATTCTACTCCAACTGGTAATTCTCCCTCCAAGCCTCAACAAAAAACAAAACCTTTTTCTCCATCTTCCAAGTCTGGTGAGTCTTGCTCCAAGACAAGGAAGAAGAAGTCAAGTGACATCTGCAATTTTTGTGGTGGACTTGGGCATGTAGAATCTAAATGTTGGTTGAAACTTGAAGCTTTAAATGAATCCATGAGGAAACATAAGATCTCAGTGCTCAAACCTTTTTCTACTATTAAAGGACATGCTTTATCATCTTAAGCCTTGTATTCATCTTGAGATAGTTGGATACTTGATTCTAATGCTTCACACCACATGATTCATTCTCATGAGTTGTTTGCTTCTGCATTTGAAACATAGTTACCAACTTAGCGAGAACTCTACAAAGTTCTAGTTTTTTGGGGGGGTCTAATTTTTTACCCCGTTTTTAAAAATGGTGCTACAAGTAGCACCCCCTCTCCCTTTTTAGGTGGTTTTTCGATATTTTAAATTTTTCGATCCACAATGTTTCCACATTTTTTTTAAATGCTTATTTTTCATCTATTTTCAAATTTTTCTATTTTTTTTTAATTCAACGGTGCTTTTAGTCATTTTTCCATGCTTCTTTCAATCTTAAAAATATTTTTTACGATTTATTTTTTTAAGTTAAGTTTTTTCATATAATTGTGTCTCAAATAATTGAAATAAAATTAAAATTTAAAAATAAAAGAATTGAAATTTAAAAATTAAATAAAAATTAAAAAAACAAATTTAGATAATAAAAAAAATTAAAGAAAACCTTAAAAAAACTAAAAAGGAAAATAAACAAATATATAAAGCCAAATCTAAAAAAAAAAAAAGAAAAAAAAAGGCTAAAAAAGGCTAGGGTGATGTCGAGCATTGCCCCCCACCACACCCGAATAATATGTAGGTTTGTAATTTTTTTTGTTTTAATTTTAATTTTAATTTTATGTTATTTCAATTGCAAAATTGTATTTTATTTTTATTTTATTTTATTTTTGTTTTAAATGTTATTAAATTTGTTTATATTTGTTTTTTTTTTACTTTAGTTTCAATTAAAATTGATAGGTTTTGTATTGTAAAATTGTTTTTAATTTTTTTTTAAAATTTGGTTTTCTATTTTTTTAAATATGCTTAGAAGTTTATTTTAAAGTTTAAAAAAAGGCTAGGGTGATGTCGAGCATTGCCCCCCACCACACCCGAATAATATGTAGGTTTGTAATTTTTTTTTGTTTTAATTTTAATTTTAAATTTATGTTATTTCAATTACAAAATTGTATTTTATTTTTATTTTATTTTATTTTTGTTTTAAATGTTATTAAATTTGTTTATATTTGGTTTTTTTTTACTTTAGTTTCAATTAAAATTGATAGGTTTTGTATTGTAAAATTGTTTTAAATTTTTTTTTTAAATTTGGTTTTCTATTTTTTTAAATATGCTTAGAAGTTTATTTTAAAGTTTAAAAAAAATCTTTTTATTCTTTAGTTATTGATTTTATTAAAATTGTTTTGTTTATATATATATATATATAATTTTATTTTATTTTTAAAGGTGTAGTTTAAGATTTTTTAATATTTTATATTTTAGACCATTTTTTTTTTATTTTGTTATTTTATTGCCTTTTTCAAGTATTTTTTTTTTAAATTACTTTTTAAAGGTTTTTTAATGATTCTTTTGCACCCCGAATGAGGTGACAAGTAGTTATAGCCCGATGACAGATGGCATGGGGCAGCAATGAGACTTAATAACCCTTGTCACCAGCCTCCTATCCATTACTTCTGAATGACCCACATTCAGTGGAGAGTTAAGGTAGTGCACCTAGACAACTTTGCAGGTTTAATGACCCCCGCGTGAGCTAGACCGGGAGTATTGTGCTAGGCACCAGGCCTAGGGAAATTGTCACCTCGACTTTCATGGAAATCCTCCTTGTCAACTCGGGCTGCACTATGAAGGCAATAGCCTTGGAGAAATCTATCATTTTCACTTTGCAAATCCTCTTTCTCTTAGGCTCTCTCGAGCTTTCTCATTGCAAGCTCTCCCCACTAGTCCCTCTACCCTTCACCCTCACTCCACCACAGGATAGCCTTTGCAATCCCTCCACCATGCCAAGAGAGAGGGGAGAGTCCAAAAGAGGACCGTTGCATTACAACGCCCTCTCCAGGCGCAACAGACTCACCCCCTCCGAGGTAGCTCTCATCAAAATTTGCACCTCCAGCCTCCGGCATAATATCCAAGGGCCAACTCAACTTCCCTCGTCACCCCCTCACATACCTCCTTTGATCCCTGGTAGCTTCCCGGTCGGAGAGGAGGTTACCCCTCTAAAAGAGATCACTCATCTGCTCAATTATCCTCTTGCCCCCCCCCCAAAATCCACCGACAGGATCAGGTGTTTGGCATAGGCAGCTGCATTGTGGAGGAAGAAATCCCCCCAAGCAAGAAGGTGGAGGACCATTTGATGAGCTCAGGAAAGGAAACGAACGCGGAGACACATCTTCTCTCCCCAAACCAATACTCGGACAAGCACCTTCAAATCATTTTTGAAATGCGGAAGAAGCAGGACGACTAACTGCACATTCAATGTATCCTTGGCCATAGAATGGATATCATGTTCGATTCTTTGGTGGATGCCCCAGCAAGGAATCGTTGCCCAACTTGCGGCCAGAAGTTTGTCCCTGCCTACAACATCCATGGAAGCCCGAGCTCACACAGGGAATAGCACCTTCAGGTTTTTTGTTTTCTCTCCTTCTGGTTTTTTCACCTGTCCAAAGATGGGCAGAATATCTACCTCAAAATGCAAGCTAGATGGTCATGGCGACCAATTTCTGATCATTTTTTTGTTCATACCGGTTTGTTTAAGTTGTGACGCGTCAAACTCTAAGATTTTGATGAAAGCCACTTGTTTTGGTTACCCTTTTGTGGTAGAACAAGTGGCTAATAGATGGCATTGTATAGCCATAAGAAATTATTAATATAAGGATCTTACTTTATTTACAAAAAAAAATGATTCTTTTGTACAAAAAAATATATAATTTTTTTTTAAA
>JZKD02S0026682.1:9456-26599 GCA_000966675.3 Picea glauca | reverse complement strand
GAGGTGAAGGAGGTCCTTTGAGCATGCAATGGAGTGTGATGTAATGCTTATTGTGAATGAGGGTAGTTGACATCTCTTTCTCTTCAGAGATAAACTACCAACATTCTAGCCAGTTTGTGTTCTACAATATTCAATTATTCGTTAATAGAAGTTGGGTTTCATTGTATTTCTATGTTATTTTCTATAGTTTCTTTTGTATCTCATTTTGTTCTTAATATAATTCATATCATTTTTTATGTGCTTGTGTAACTCAACATTAATGGTATAAGAAAACATTACAATCATCACTTCAAATATTGTAATAAATAATGTTAAAATTTACCTTTCACTCCGACCATTGCTATAAATAATGTTAAACTTTACCATATTTAACAATCTCAGTTAACCTCATTAAGCATTGGAATCAATATTTTTGTGAATTCATTTATTAATGTTACAATATTGTTATTTTTGTGATTTGAAAAACATTTTAAATTTAAACAATGTTGTGTTAATATGGAAATGAAGGAGTGAAGTTCCTTAAGCTAAAAATATTATTTTTACATTCATTGGGTTTACATATATAAGAAACAAAATGTTAAATGTACTGGTAATACTTTTTGAGCCACCTCCACAAAATAATGGCAATTTAATTAGATCCCAATTTCAATAAGTGAAGTTGGTAGCAACCCCAAAGGTTAGCTTGATTGATAGATGATTTTGTGTGAAAGTTTGTGGAGGTCTCATGATCAAATCCCATTGAGTCTCTTGGGTACTCATAGGTATTTCAGTTTGCAGTTATTACCATAGTCCATTAGGAAAACCAAGGAAGGGGGGAGGGGATTATGTAGGGGTCTGGCAAGGTATCAATACCCTCACTTGGGAATGCTTAATACATGGGTGAGTGAGATTATATTTCTCCTGAAAAAGATGAAGTTGTTATCTTTAAGATGGAATACATATTAATGGAATGTTATCACATTTGAATGTGAGAAACCTTATAATACTGTGAATTTGGCGTTGAAGGTTGATGAAATATTGTTGGAAGTAGGATAGACATGAAGAAAAATATCTTAATATTAAATGAATACACACTCAAGTACTTTGTAGGTTATATATGTCCTTGGTTTATTAATAATGGGTTAGAGAGTAGCAACCTTATAAGGGAAAGCTCATGTCAAATGCCTAATGTCATTTCACAAAATGATGATAAACTTCAAGACTCTAGGAAAATTTTCATCAATGAAATAGAGTGAATAAAGTTTCAATTTGAGTTTAAACAATAAACAAATTCACCTACAAACACACATGGGCCCTAAATATTACAGTGAAAAGACAAAAGGAGTGAGGAACAATAATATTTCTCCATACAAAACCACAATACAATGCCCTCTTAAAAAGAGGGTTGTCTTCTAGGGAAAAAAGGTACCAACATAACTTCTACTGTCATATCTGTGACCTAATAATGAATGGTCCAAATTGACTACGAAATTACAATATTTTACAAGGCATTTTTCAAAAAAGTTCTCCTTGGGGGTGTTTCCCCTAGACCCTCACTAGGGGGGGCTTCAAATAATTGTTTCCACCCCCCTTGGACCCCTTGGCGATAATAGTGGGGGAACCCCCCCCCAACACCCCCTTGTCAGGAATTGGGATCCAAACACAGTTGAAACAAGAACTCTGAATTAGGAATATAATCAGGCTCCACAACCAACAATGTCACACTCATTTAATAGTTAGATTGTTCATTTTGTTTTGTAAAAGGTTATTTCATGAACTTTCCATGACTAGATGGTTGGTAGAAGGAGTGTTATGATGATGAGAACATTGTAGAAGTTTACTTTATTTTCAATAGCATTCAATTTTATTTCTTGCAATATATAGTTATTGTTTTAATAGTTCTTTACTTTCAAGCAATGTGTTTAACTTATTAGGTGTGAAGGTTTTATATCTTTGAGCTTGAAGAGCTAAAGGGCATGTTACCTCTCAAACTCTCACCTAGGAGTAAAAGTCTAATCTCAAGGAAGTCACTCACTGTCACCTCGATGGCATTTCCCCACACTTCATACTAAAGAAATATTCTATCCTAGTCTAGGGGGAATCCCTAGGGTCAACCTAGCTAGTTTTTCATACATGGAGTGCAAGTGTAAATTATCCAGATTGATAACGAATTACTAACCAAACAAATCTATTCACCTTAAGATATGAAAATTGAATATGCAAAGTGTTTTCTTGATTAATAATAATGAATTATACACAAGTTCCAAATAAATTGTGAGTTAAACATGTACTTGTATATGAAAGTGATGGAAATGAATTAATTATGTTATGGTAGTTTGTAATGACCAAGTGAGGTATAGTATCACCACAACAAATATCCAATTACACCATATTTATAGCATATCACCATTTTACTTATGTAACTGGTGTGTCAAATTTCATATTAGTTGATATAAGTGCTAGCATTCACCATCAAGACTACACAATAAAACCCTCAATATAAACAAGACTACACAATAGCTTTTACAAGGAGAGACTAGTTTTTTCTCATTATTCTCCAACAAATACAAATGAGAAGGATCCCTCCTTCTATAGATAAAACACCTAACTAAACCATGGGTGAATACCATGTGCTAAATACAAAACCATGAGATAAGAAAACATGATTAGGTAAAACCATGGGAAAAATACAATGAGTGTCCCCAAAACCATCAACAAAAACCTCCATAGTAGTACCCTTGATAAAATTCTTAACTGTCAACAAGAAGTCACACATGTGGTCCATAAGATCTCATGAACAAGTGAACCCTCCCAAAAACTGTTCTAACAACCTCCAAGAATCATGTGCATTGTCAAAAAGAGGCCTAGGAACAAGGGTGCCCCCTCAACAAACTCCATGAGGAAAGGGATGTTGAATCTCAAGGTGAAGTGCACCCCAGAAAAGGATGATGTCATATAACACATGTGGCACATAAATCAAGGAAATCCAATAGTAAATGGGGCATGTGTTATCATAGGAAAGGTACTCCATCAACAAGAAGGCACAAGGAATCATAACCAACTCATATAAGCTCCCAACAATCTGTAACAACCTATAACCACCTCATAATTGACCCCAAAAACCTCAACAACCCCATACGTTTTTTCAAGAATGCATAGTAATCCACATGTGTGGGAAAATATGTCCAAGAAGGAAAGTGTGACTCCTTAAGAGAGAGTACGATATAATTTATGGATGGATAAGAGCTCCCTGGATGATTAATAGTAGGAAGGAGGCCATTCCCTTTGCGAGTTGTTGTTCATTGAGATCAACCTGAACCTTTACAATATTGGTGGTGGCTCCGCATCATAGCTGGACTAGATTAGGTTAGTCCCTGGATGGATGCTCACTACACCATTAGAAAGTATAATCCTTGAGCTACTATACATGGATGCTCGCTTATATAAGCACCCTTCAAGAGTGGTCCATGTGGTACATGATGATGATATGGAGTCCCTCTCATTGTCCAATGTACTATTACTGATCCTAATGCAGTGACACATATCCCAATGAAGTACAGGGATCAGAGCTAATGGAAATGACACAGATCCCAATGTGGATAGATATGATCATATACATGTACATGGATTCCAAGGAAACAACATGGATCCCAATGCACTATCACAAATCCCAAGGTGAGTACATGAATCTTGAGGAATGGTACATGGGTCCCAAGGCATAAATGCCACCCCAAATGCATGCACACATATCTCAATACAAGGTTCCCACTTATAGTGGTGAGTCTAACCCCCTTACAAGTCATTAAGTGCTGCAAACATAGTGATTTATTCTAGAAATAACATTACAAAAGTTAATTTTAGGATTTGTTAAAGTTTTACCATGGGAGGACAACCTTAACCCTTATACATGTGACAAATCCTAAGGCAAAAGGTATTTCCTAAATTACTAAGTTAAAGGTAGGTGATATGATGGATAACTTATGGAAGGGGAAGGGGAAACTTCATGTATTGACCGTGAAATTCATGTAAGATGTATAGATATTTAATATTGTTCGAATAGCTTTCGTGAGCTAGGAATCTTCAATACACAGACCTTTAAGAGGGAGATTTATCTTTGAGTAACCATTTCCTCAACACTATTTCTTACTACCCCTTTCTTTGAGTTTTTGTCTTTTTCTTTACTTAATTTTTTTCATTTACCAAGTCCCTTTTTCTTTAGATATGCATTGTTAAGCATGGAGCTAGGGGCATTGGCCTCATAGTGAGGTGGCATAGCTCAAGATTGATCATTTTTGGCTTTTAACTTTTTATTTACTCTTCAATTCTATCCTTTTTGGATTTTATTTGACTTAGGATTTCTTAGCTAGACCTTTTTGAATGACATATGAGAAATCAAACGAGGGAAATAATAACTTTCTATGAATGATATGGAAATGAACGAGGAAGATGTACAATTCCATGTATGGTGGGGATATGGAGCATGCTACATCAACCTGATCACTAGTAGTAAAACCCAACGCAATACCTAATGACAATTCTAAAGGAAAATTATGTCCCCCATGTTATGCCGAGGAAAATAGTAAAAAATTAATGTTATGAAGTGTTATTAGATCACACTTTAGTTTTTTCCACATTCACAAAAAAATTGTAAGTTATAACACCATGTCTAAGTATCAAACCCATACAAAAGAGAATAACACAACAAGTGAAGCAAACAAACTAAAACAATGTACCATGACCATGTGCAATGAAAGCATAGTGTACCAAATACAAGTGCATGTGTCATCTGAGGTGTATGAGAGAAGAGTTGATATACCATGGTAGAATCATTTGATGAGGAGAGAGGCAATACCATCATATGTTTGAAGGAGAAAAATTAAAGAGTAATATTGAGTTCAGGGAACAAGAAAACGAGGGCTCATGTAAGAAAAAACATCACACTCCTTTAGAGGGTGCCTCGAGAAGTAGTTACCCCTGAGGGGGAAATAGAGCATTCTAGTTATGCCCTGGATGAATCATGCTGCAAAACAAATTGAACCTTTGTTAGGATGGGCTAGTTTTAGTAGTTACACTTAGAAACATTTAATTTATAATACTTAGAATTAACAATGTAAAATTAATTCAACAACATTATAAACCTCAAGGATTGCATAAAAAATGCAAAATACTACACACGTTTATGATCCTTGGTTGATAATATATGTAAAAGTTAGGGAGTTCAAAAACTCATAAATTGCTTTAATTCTTTAGCTCACTAATTTTTGACATTTTTGTTGTTGAGGTACCAATATATTCAAGGAAGAAGACTTTATGAATTGGGCTTTCACCGTAAGGGAAGAAGGAACTCAATTTTTTGAGTGTTTCCCTTTGCAATGTTTTTTTTTTGAATTCAATAGCTTGTTTTGAGAAGAATGCATGTGTAATTGTAGATACAATTTAGGATTATTCTTACCAAGAATTAATAACCCCAATGTAGGAAAATCAAAGAATATTAGTCTTGAACAAGAGGGAATACCTGAGCCAATTTATAAAAACTTTAAAGTGAAGAAGGAAGAATCACTTGAAGGATTATTTAGATAATCTGCCATGGAAAGTTCAAGTCACAGGCATCCAAAGGATTAGGAGGAATTGATAAGGAATCAAAATAATTTTAATCTTCCTCATTCTACCCTCTAGGGGTTTTTTCTCTTTTTGATACAGAAGGAGGAAGTGCATAAGGGGAACCAATGGTGTTTTAGTTTCCCATTCTAGAAAAAGAGGAGGATGTGAAGATGAAAAACATAAACCTAGCAATAGTTCCTCATTCCCATGGGATGAATACACATAATATTGACACTTAAATCTTTTAATTTTATGTCTTTTGTAGAATCTATGACTATAAGAATGATTATAAGATTCTTAGACTATTTCCTTCCACTCTAATGGAGGCATGACTACAATGGTTCTTGGGATTTCATGGACACAATATCCTCACATAGGAGTAGATGAAGAACTTATTCAAAAGGATGTAATAGGAATATTACATGACAAGAGACACTAGAGATGAAGTCTTCTAGATGAGTTAGGGAGAAGAGTCCCTAGAGGACTTTGTTGAGCGGTTTCACTTCAACAATAAGAGGTCCGTTCACTTCAAAATAGATGAAAACTCCTTTAAAATAGTACAACTTAGAGGAATGGGATATGAATTAATTGAATCTTTAAATATAATTTTGATTGTAGATATCTCTAAGTTTACTTATGATGAGATAAGGGATACTTTAAAAAACTATCCAAGGTCTTCTATAAGAAAGAATAAAAGAGTAAGAGGAGTTGTTGCATAAACATCAAAACCTATAGCTAAATTAACTAGGATGGAGAGTGGTAATTTATTGGAGTGATCCAGATGGATGTCAGTGGCCTCCCACATATTCCAACTAGCTTATTTTGGTAGTTTTCCAGTTTGGCAGTTTTTTTCTAGTTTTCAGGTCCCCGACTTCTAGGGCCGTTTTGAGGCCCTAAACAATGTTTTTGGGGCTAGCCACAGTTACAATGAGAAAGGAATCAAATTATGATGCAAAAATGTGTATTCCTTGGATAGACCTTTCCAATGGGCTATCGTGCGCCTAAAACGAAGATCATATGAAAAAGTTACGACCCTGGGAAGTTGATGTGCTAACTTACCCCAACGGGGGCCCACATGAATTTTGGTACTTCATCTCCTAGGGTTAGGTTTTTGGATGTCTAGGGTTTTGGAATTCCTGTTTATTTTAAAAATAATTGGAGAGCCTCATTGTAACCATATTCTTGCAAATGAGCGCAAGCATCACATCTCTTCTCAGAGATAAGCCACCACTATTCTAGCAAGATTGTTTTCTGTTGCATTTTATAGTTTCAACACATTTTCTTATTGAATAGAAACCAATTTTACTGTATCTCTATTATTGTGTCTATGTTGTCCTTGTGTTTCCATGTTAAGAATAATAATAATCTGTATTCATTTCGTTCTTCTCATAAAATCGAGATCAGTGGTATCAGAGCAGTTTGCTCCTTGTCGTTCTTAATGCATGTCCCTGATGAGGTCAGGGTACAAAGAATTGGGTCTCAAGCTTGTTTCTCTTGAGGACAAAAGATTTCACACGCCAAATAGACCTATCATGGTGGGAGGAAATAAAGACGACGAGACAAGAGATCCTTTCAAATTTTTTCTCGAGGAATCCCTCATGGATTAGAGGAAATACATGATGGATAGTTTTGCACAAATCCCTCGCCGACTACCAACAAGAGACACATATTCCTCAAGCGGAGGCGCCACCCCCTTCAAGGTACAAATAAACTTTTATATTCCCATATTTGAAGGTCAGATAGATGCAGATGCTGTAGAAAAATGGTTGAATCTACTAGAAGGGTATTTTTTTGTCCATAAATTTTTGAACAGAGAAAAGATTACGTTTGCGCTCCTCAAAGCCGTTCCCCATGTCAAATATTGGTGGGAGACTTTTTGTGAGAAGAATGAAACAAAGGAACCCTCATTATTTATAGTCATAATCACCTATGAGTCCTTCAGTGATGCTATCAAGGAACAATACTACCCTATCATAAGTTATGACGACATGTATACAAAATGGACCACACTGCGACAGGAAAAAGACCAAGCAGTGCTAGAGTTCACAAATATATTCCATACCTTGTGCACTAAGATGGGTATCAAATATTCTGAGTGACATTTGGTGCTCAATTATCATGGTGGTATTCATAGATACATCCAGGAAAAAATGGATTTTTTGGACATCTCATCCTTGGGCACGACCTATCGATATGCTGTCAAAATTGAGCAAAAGCTTAAACAAAATACACGAAAATTTGGGCTTGGGAACCCCTCACATCAAAAGCAAATAAAGGGATCCACAACCCACAGAACAAAGGATAGAGAAAACATGAACAATATCAGGACAACTAGTCTAGGCTGTAAGCAAAGAAGGACACCAAAAAGACAAAGAAAGATACCGGGAAGTGGTGCGAATTCCATAATATCCCCTGGCATAACACTGCTGATTTCCGCTCAAAGCAATCGCTAGTGGCTGAGGTAAAAGCCTTTGAATTGGATGCGAGTTTCGACTCTGAGTCAGAACAAAAAATGGGGATACAGATCATTGACGTAGAACCCAGTGCCACCATTGCTACCACCAAGGTCCAACCCGGTGAACCAGATGAGCCCAAAGAAGGAAAGCACCTCTTTCATTCACAGATGTGGGTAAAAGGCACCCCGTTGCCCTTTATCATTGATATATGTCTCCAAAATAAACTCATCTCAGAATAGGTCATCAAGCGGCTAGCCTTGCCGACAATGCCACACTCGCAACCCTACACCATTGGATGGCTCCACCAAGGAAGCAATCTCCGCGTCAGTCAACAATGCTACATGTCGTACCACATCAAGCCTATCAAATATGAGGTATTGTGAGATTTTTCTCCTCTCGAAGTTTGTAATTTTCTTTTGGGACAACCTTATTTATGGAAAAATCATGCTATATATGACTCTAGGCCTCACAATGTTATTATTACTTTGAACATGAAATTTTATAGGATACCTGAGGCAGTCCCACCTAGTGCTATTTCTTTGATCTCTTCCAAGAAATGCAAGAAGTTCATCTCTCAGACCGAGAAGTTTTTCTTCTTCATGATTCTCTCTCAGAGCGAGTGAAATATTGTAGCCACATCCAGGGCCACCTCGGCCAACCTCTCCACACATCAGAAGAAAGTGGATAAGGTCATGGAAGAATAAAAATATATCTTCTCCTCACCTACCAGGGTACCTCTGCATTGTCAGGTCAAGCATCCCATCGATCTGACCTTCAACGCACTAATTCCCAATGAGCTAGTCTATAATTGCTCTATGTTAGAGAATAAGGAGATCAAGTGAAAAATCTAAGAACTTCTCCACAAGGGGCACATCCATCCCAACTCATTGCCTTGTGGGAGCCTAATCGTGCTGGTGCAGAAGAAAGACGAGACCTGGTGATTCTGCATTGATTACTAGGCCCTAAATAAAATCACAGTCAAGAACTAGTACCCGATTCCACGAATTGATGATCTACTTGATTAGCTCAAGGGGGCCAAATACTTTAGTAAGATTGATATGAAGTTTGGCTACCACCAGGTCCCCATAGAACAAAAAGATGCATGGAAGACCACCTTCAAGTCAAAAGAAGGTATTTTTGAATGGATGGGAATTTCATTTGATTTGACAAATGCTCCAGAAATTTTCATGAGGATGATGGACGATATCCTGTGATCTTTCACGAATATTTTGTAGTGGTGTATCTGGATGAAATCCTCATCGACAACAAGACTTGGGAGGACCATTTGCAGCATATTCAATAAGTTTTTCACACCCTACGAAAGCACAAGCTATATGCCAACTTGGAAAAAGGCTCCTTTGGCATGGACAAGGTCCAGTATCTAGGCTACATCATGGATCAACATGGTGTGCATGTGGATCCATCCAAGATACAGGTCATCCATTACTGGCCATCCCCAAGACTCACTAAGATTTAGAGCTTATTAGGCCTTGCCAATTTATATCGCAGGTTCGTGTTAGGATTCTCCCATATTGTATGGGCCCTCAACCAAGTAACTAGGGGTGGTGGTAAGGAAAAATTTGTGTGGAGCATGTCCCAACAAAAAGCGTTCGATGATTTAAAAAAATTCTTATGCTCAGGCCCAATACTTTCATTACAGAACCTGCAACAACCCTTTGATATCGAGACAAATTCTTTGGACTATGTTGTGGGCGCAATTCTCACTCGACACACACCCCATGGCCTATCATAGTGAGACACTATCAGATGCTATCCATAAGTACCCTACTTATGAAAAATAAATGTACTCCATTGTGAAAGCCATCCACTAGTGGAGACATTACATTCTCGGGAAGGAGACAATCATCCACACAGATCGTAAGCCATTGCAATTCATGCAGACACAAGTAAAATTGTAAAATGACCACCATTAGAAGTGGTCTACATACTTGCAACAATTTCACCTCAACATCAAGTATAAAACAAACAATACCAACCGAGTCGTTGATTTCCTTAGCCAAACTCTAGTCACAACACTCACCATGGTGCTAGACTCTTGCAGCCATGAGACCTCTGGGTGGCTCAACCTCTATGAGACAGACCTTGACTTTGCCACCACATACCAAATGTTGGGTGCAAACTAGTTGTTCCTAATTTCCATCTTTAGGATGATTTATTGTGCCAAATGGGTCATCTCTGCGTTCCATCAAGCGAGCGAGCGAAGATGATTTGGGAAGCCCACTACACTCGGGTGGAAATACACTTCATCATCGAAAAGACATTTTTAGTGTTGTAGAAACATTTCTACTGACCGAAACTTCGATAAGATGTCAGCAAGTATATCAGGTCCTGCACTACCTGCGTTATTTCCAAATTGACCACTAAGAAACAGGGCCTGTACACACCGCTTCCTACTCCTGACAGGCTATGGGATTCCATCTCAATGGAATACATGTCGGGCCTTCCATCCACCAAGAGGGGAAATGACTGTGTTTTTTTTGTTGTTGATTTCTTTTCCAAGATGGTGATCCTAGTCGCCTAGAAGAAGAGCATCACAACAAAGGCCATTGCCAATCTCTTCTTTGAACGAGTATGGTTACATTTTGGAATCCCACAAACCATTTTATTAGATCGGGACAACCGGTTCCTCAACACATTCTGGTTGAGCCTCTGATCACTGATGCACACCAAGATCACCAAATCCACTACCTTCCACCCCCAGAAAGATGGCCAAACCGAGGTCGTTAATCAGATGATCATGCATATCCTGCACATGTAAAATTCCAAACATGCCCACACATGGGATGAGAGTATTACCTATGTTCAACATAGCTACAACCAAGCCCTACATATCTCAACCAACCACAACCCCTTTCAGGTCGGGTTGGGATTCCAACCATTGGGTCCCATGGATGTGACACTACCTCTTACAACCACCCTGAACGAATCATCTCCTGATCCAACTGAAGATGACAAAGCCTCCCAGTTCATTGAGTGGATCCAACACATCTGCCAATAGGTTCATGATATTTTACATAATTCCAATGCCAAGTACAAGCAGTTCCATGATCAACATCAGGTGCCACATAAGTTTTAGGTGGGAGACAAAGTGTGGTTACACTTGCAGAAAGAAAGCCTTACCGGTCCCCATCGGAAGCTTCGCCCACTCCGTTATGGACCTTACACCATCACCAAGGCTATGTGTGACAATTATTTTGAGCTCAACATTCTCCCTTTCCTTGGCCTGCACCCAATGTTCAACGTGGATCTCCTTCGACCATATTTCCCATCGTTATTGGACACCTCAAAGATAGTAGAACAATTGACACCCACAAGGCTTAACCCTGAATGAATACAAAATGCATCCAGTGATCATATTTTGGAAACATAGGTCAAGGTCACTCACCATCAAAGGATCCAACTTTATCGAGTTGTCAAAGCAGGGAAACTCTTGCACCAAGGCAAGTGGCTCACCCGTGGTCAAATTCAACAGAAATTTCCTCATTCGATGGAGGAACTAAATGAAATGGAGACCATTGCTTTCTAAGGGGGGAGGATTGATCCAAATGGATTTCCGTGGCCTCCCACCTATTCCAACTGGTTCATTTTGGCAGTTTTCCAATTGGGCAGTTTTTTTCTAGTTTTCGGGTCACTGACTTCCGGGGCCGTTTTGAGGCCCTAAACAATATTTTTAGGGCTCACCATAGTTAGAATATATAAAAAATTATAGTATGATAGAAACATGTGTAGTCCTCTGATAAACCTTTCCAAAGGACTATCGTGTATCGAAAACAAAGATCGTAATAAAAAGTTATGACCTCGAGAAGTTGATGTACTAACTTACCCCAACGGGGCCCATGACATGACTTTTGGCGCTTCATCTCCTAGGGTTAGTTTTTTGGATGTCTAGGGTTTTGGAATTCCTTTTTATTGTAAAAAGTCTTGGAGAGCCTCATTGTAACCATCTTCTTGCGAATGAGCGCAACCATCACATCTCTTCTTAGAGATAAGCCGCCACCATTCTAGCAAGCTTGTTTTCCGTTGCATTTTATAGTTTCAACACATTTTCTTATTGAATAGAAACCAATTTTATTGTATCTCTGTTATTGTCTCTCTATTTTCCTTGTGTTTCTGTGTTAAGAAATATTTGGATAGATTAAGACAACTCCTCAGTGATATTTTAACTTCTTAGGAGAAATACAAAACTTATGTGTATGAATTCCTCTAATCCAAGCAATCAAAGGTGTTCCTATCTATAGAAAGGCTATGAAATAACTATTCCTAAATAATCCAAGGAGGAAAAAGAGATCCATACACCATCCATGTCATAGGTCATCTTGTTGATATTATGCTGGGAAAGGTCATTATTCCCTAGTATTTTGATCAAAACAACCCTTTAGTAAGCATACCACATAACTAATTGGCTGATTCATAACAATTTGATTGACTTAGGAGAAAATTTTAATGTCATGACTAAATATACCATTGAAAACATGAAGCTTCAAGAGATACTAAGATAAACCCCACTATTTTCTAGATGGTTGAGAGATCTACTATTAAGCTAAGATGAACGCTAGAGGATATTTTTTTCTTATCAGACTCTTGGTACACTACAAGGAGAACACCTTCTTGCAAAGGTTTTTATGGAATCTCCCCGAAAAATATATCCCTTCTCTGTTTATAGTGGAGGTTGTTACCATAGGTGAGCGACTGAAGGTTTTTGTAGAGGTCTTTTTTACCAGTGTGAATTTAAGGTACATACACACCAGTGCATACATAAACAATAAAGCACTGATGCTTCAATGTTCAAAATCACCGTCATAATTTATAATAAAACATTACATGCATCGAATAAAGAGCACCAGTGTTGTTGAACATTATGCACCGATGCACCTCTATGTCATTAGGCGCACAGGGTAAATAAAAAAAAATACCAAACCTATTTTCATTGATACAATGCATTTTGTGCTTCCAAACTCTCAATAAATCACTGGTGCTCACCCTCCTTCCAAAGACACACTATTTCCAGTGCTCTACAACGACTTGAATAACTTTGTTGGTAGATTCCACACATTGCCAATTTTTTTAAATTACCATGAATTTCAATTTCCTCTCAAAGGTGAAACCATGCCTCCTCAGGACACAAAAGACTAGGTAAATTGTTTATTACCTTCCTATTTTAATTTTCATCCAATTAAAATTTGAATTTAGATTGAAATTTGGATTTTTTCTCATTTTTTTTCCAATTCCGTGCATTGCACTCTTCGACTTGACTCGAAGTGGTGAATCCCGTGTTAAATTCATTGTAATCAACGCCCCCAATGCATCTCATATACATGTACACATCAGTGTCCTTCAAGAAATATCACCACAATAAATTTTAAAAACAAAGTGGTGTGTCGTTTGGAACACCCCACAACCGATGCATAAATGGCTTCGACCAACACTGATACATTTCACTTAATTAACCACACTGCTAACTTAAAAAACTGTAAAATTTAACGTAGCGATGCAAACATTTTAACCAAATGCAACGATGCTATTTACAAAACCACACCAGGACATATATTTCCCGACTTGGCATAGCGGGGCATCTCATTGGATGCCTCATTCCCGATGCTCTAGCCTTTACAATGCATCGCTAAACAAAATTCCAGTGCACCACTATCACGGTAGTGCCCGTGTGTTAATAGTAAAAAATCACACCACTTCAGTTGCGATAAATTTATTTAACCTAACGATGCCCACCAGTCCAACAAACATTTAACACATTGGTGTTGTAAAGAGAATGAAATTGGGCTGAACTTTTAATAATCTATTAGAGTGATGCAACTTATTAGATGCACCACTACAATCTGTGGTAGTGCAACAATAAGCATGGAGCACTAGTGCATAAACCCTAAAAGTACACACCACAATAGGTTTTAAAAATAAGCATCATAGCTCTTCTTATGTAAGGTTTCGTTTGTGGTGCATTAGTAATACAATAAACCACTAGACATCATTCTATTGCTCTGATAAAACTGACACACTGGTGCTTTCAGTTTAACAAAGTGCATCGAAAATTTTGTGTGCCATAAATTTTAGCGTTGTGGTGTGTCTTTGTTAATGAAATGAACCAGCGTGGTTAAAATCATTTCACTGGGAAAATATCGTATGATTTCGCGTGTTGGGGAATTTCATTAGACACCCCGTTACCGATGCTCTATACAAGCCAACATATCACAAAACGTAATGCCGATGCTACAATAACATGGTTGCAACGATGCATTCATATTAATACATTGTATTGCTTAAGTTACGATGAAACAATTTAACCTAATGGTGCCTTTAGGTATAAACAATGCATTGGTTCTATAAGGAGCATGACACCAGGTCAATTATTTCACAATTTATCGTTGCAGTGCATCTTATGGGATGCACAACCGAAATATGTGGTGGTGCAACAAGAAACATGGCACTAGTGCATATTAGTAAGGAAACCACATGGAGGTGTTGTTTGCCTGATATCACATACCGTTGGTGGGGCGTATGTTATGTTTGAGGTGCACCAATTACTTTTTTAGATTTTTTTGAAAAAAAAAAAATTAGATTTTTTAAATACACATCATTTTATTTGTGTTTGTTTTATAATTTCAATTTATTTTATCTATATACATGTGCCTAAGAATATTTGTATGTGAATTAGAGACGAAGACATTGAGAGGAGCAATTGGTCAAGACACACACATTTGTGCATGAGTGGGAGGCCAAGGAGAGGGAGAGGGAGTTGTTCCCTCACCCTATTTCATGAACGACACATGAATTTTTGATGGATATTGGCCTCCTAAAGTTTAATCAGGAGGTTACATCCCTCAGGGGGAATTCTTTGTTGTTACGACAATTGATTTATTGTTTGAATCATGGGAGATAAGGGTTCAGGGTCGATCCCAATCTGTGGTATCATCCCATGGAGGAGGATGTTTATTTCATCACTAGCTTGTATAGGAGGGGGGAGGATTTTCCCCTATTCCTTGAGCTACCACATGGTGTTTCATGAGAGACCTAGTTGGAATATGTGCATATATATTTCCATTTGAAGGTTCATTCCTCTTCAGAGTTCCAGGTTCCTGGAGGTCAGTTGAGGATAGGTTCAATTGGTAGAGAGGATGTTATGTGCCTATATAATATTCTCTCGGAACTGTCACAATATAACTCTAATGAGAAACACATTAGTTTGTATTTGTTGTATTATGTAGATAGTTAAGTGTAGAGGCCCTGATTGTTTAGGTGGTCAAATATTTTTTTGAGGCAATTTTGTCATGCATTAGATCACTGTCACACCTTTTTACATGGGACACGATTCTTCCCATTCACGTAAGATTCATTTAAACTATCTTTTGATAGGGTTCATGTCACTCGATCAATAACACCCCACTTTCTTGCTAGGCATATGATCGATTCACGTATGCACATGTGGGGGCAATTACTTCCCAAGAAGGGCCAATTCAAGTTTCCCATTTCTTTGATCGATAGGGATGTATGCTATTTATTGGCAAGTGAGGAAAATCCTATCCTTGATATTGTACAGTACCCTTACACGAGGTTGGATTGGAGAGGATGTCTAAAAATTCTATTTATAGCAACTGAGCCACCATATGAGAGAGGTAATTTTATAATTTTGTTTTGATAAATCTAGTTGCATATTTTTATGTCTTATTTAATGCACATGTAATTTATTGTAACATTTTATTTCAATTATCTTATTATTATTATCTATTGTCTTGCATATATTGACACATATGTTGAGGATGAGCCTCCCCAACATGAGGATGAGGTGATGGAGGAGGAAAAGGACTAGCCTCCAGTACATAGACCCCACCTGCTACGCAAGATGAATCAAAGAGTGCAGATAGAGGTGGTAGATAAACTATGTGGTGTCATGACTAGTCACAAAGTGGTACCTGCACCCGTTAGAGACACATTACAGGTACATGATCTCTCTATGATATGGAGAATTCTGCCTCATGACATGACATTGTTGATGCATAATATTGTTGGTTCCATCAACCTCATCGAGAGGGTGAGGGGTGATACTCATGATGCCACTCCATCTAGATCATCAACAAAGCCATCCACATCCCCTACTCCACAACATGGTCCTCCTCCTCCTCTTACTTCTCCTCCACATAAGTCAACTACACCATTCACCAATCCTCTTGCTTCCCCTCCACATGTGTTTGAACCTGCATCCATATTTGATCCTCCTCCTCCTCCTGTTGCTGCTGCTTCCCCTCCACATGTGTTTGAACCTGCATCCATGCTTTATCCTTCTCCTCCTCCTACTTCCCCTCCACATGTGCCTGAACCTGTATCCATGTTCAATCCTCCTTCTCCTACTTCTCCTTCACATGTGTCACCATATTCCCTTGATCCTCCTCCTCCTCCTCCACTTGTGTCACCATCCACCGATCCTTGTCCTTCTCCTCCACATGTGTCATCATCCACCGATCCTCCTCCTCCTCCACATGTGTCATAATATTTTGATGTTTGTGACACTATGTTCACATTGGGTACTGCTACACATATTGATGATCTTGATAGGGAGACAATGTTTGATAGTGTAATTTTGTCAACATTTATTTTTGACATAGTTGGTCTTGATAGAGGATCTACCTTTGGTAGTAGAGACACTGATGCATCTGGATTTGGTGGTGGGCCTAACTAGTAGTGGTACTAATTGACATGTATATTGATTGTTTTATATTTGATTTGAGATGTATACATGACATGTTTATTGCATATTTTGTTGAGATATATGTTTGGCATGCATATTCATATGCATATTGCTCATGTATATTATGTTTTTCATCTAATTTTCTGGTTTTTGTTGTTTGATTTATAAAATGTATTATGAGTATGTTAATTATGAACGTTGTTAATGCTTTCTTCGTTTTTAAGTTAAATTTGAGATGTATCACTCATTTAAATTTACAGTTGCCATATAATGTTTAACTTTACTTTTATGAAATCATTTAATTTGGATTGTGATTGCAAAAGGTTATAACTGTTAATTCCACATAATGTTTAACTATTCTTCAAGGTGAATTGTTTGTTGTCCAACAAGA
>JZKD02S0026660.1:10045-26599 GCA_000966675.3 Picea glauca | reverse complement strand
CCTCACTGGCTGAGCTGCACACTTTGATATGGATACTCCTGAAAAGTACAGTGAAATACCTAGATGGTATCTCTGATGGGCTAGGGTGTGTATCTCAACACCGAAACCGATCAATGGTGGTGGCTTTCTCCAGAAATCCACAAAACAATATGGTCGACTCTCTTCCTCCTCTGGGAACTCTCAACATCAAATCATAACAATGCATAATGAGGAATTAGGTCAAATTCCTCCCTTTATACCTTTCCCAATCTAATTCACCATTGGCCTCACTTAAGCTGGACGCTTTTCCTCATAATGTGAAATATTAATTAATTAAGTTCCCCTTTAGCACTTTTTCATTCTAATTCTTCATTGACTTAGGCTTAAGTGACTTTTCCTAAGTATTTTGTTTTAATTCATCGTTTATCAATCAATTCCTCCTTATTTCTCCATCTTGTTCCCTATTTGTGCCTGACTATAGTCTATGGGAACACATAGACTACTAAGTCACTCCCTGTTGGCCTACTCTTGGAAACGAGACATCACATTTACTGCCTCCCAATGTTCTTTATCTAGATTGTTCATATACCTACTCACAACTCCCACTACATGTGCAATATCTGGTCTTGTGCAAACCATTGCCTACATCAGGTTGCCAATTGTTGATGAATAAGGGACTCTGGACATGTATTCTATCTCATCCTCTGTCTTGGGACACATTTCTTTGGTTAATTTGAAATGGCTGGCCAAAGGTGTACTAATTGGTTTTGCATTCTGCATTCTAAACCTCTCCAACACCTTCTCTATGTATTCACCCTGAGACAATGTCAAATTGTGATTTTTCCTATCTCTCGTTATTCTCATACCAAGGATTTTCTTTGCAGCACTCAAATCCTTCATCGTAAATGAATTAGCTAATTTCTTCTTGAGCACATTTATATTCTGCATATTAGACCCTACAACAAGAATTTCATCTACATACAATAGCAAGATAATATAACTTCAATTTTCTAGTTTTTTTAAATAAACACAGTGATCACAATGACATCTACTAGAACCTTGTTCTATCATAAACCTGTCAAACTTCAAATACCACTGCCTTGGAGCTTGCTTTAGGCCATACAAGCTCTTCTTCAACCTGCATACCAAATTTTCCTTCCCTTTTACCTCATACCCCTATGGTTGTTACACATAAATATCTTCCTCCAAATCCTCATGGAGAAAAGTTGTTTTTACATATAATTGTTCAAGATGTAAATCTTCTACTGCCAAAAGATTTAAAATAGTCCTAATTGAAGTCATTTTAACCACAAAAGAAAATGTTTCATCAAAATCTATACCTTTCTTTTGTGCAAACCCCTTTACAACAAGTCTAGCGTTGTACCGCTTTCTGCCTCCATCTTCTTCCTTCAACTTATAAACTCATTTATTCTGCAATGCTCTTTTTCCTGCAGGCAACTGAACCAAATCCCAAGTTTGGTTATTTACCAAGGAATCCATTTCCTCTTTCATGCCTTGCTCCCACTTCTTTTTAGTGTCTGCCCGCATTGCCTCTTCAAAACATTTGGTTCACAAGAATCAGTCAACAATAAATAATATAATGAAGGAGAGTATCGTTTGGGGCTCTACTTAACCTAGTAGATCTTCTAACAACACTTGGAGGAGTTTGAGGTACTCGTTGCTCCTATTGTTGTACATTTTGATTTTCCGGTACCTTTGGAAAAAAAAATCAGTGATCTCAACAAGCACTGTGTAGTCTGGTTTTTCTTTTTCCTGCTTCTTTCCGTACAATTGATCTTTGTACATGACATTCTCATTGAATATGAAATCACTACTCCTAATGGTTTTCATAATCCCATAAGCGATAACCAAAAAAATTAACACTGTATCCAATAAAGGTACACTTATTGGATTTTCCCTAAAACTTTATTCTATTTTCTTTATCAATATGGACAAATGCTTCACAACCGAAAGTCTTCAAAAAATAACAGTTTACATTTTTACCAATCCATGCCTCCTCTGGAATTCCACCATCAAAAGAACTTGAAGGTCCTATGTTTATTAAGTAAACAACAATATCTACAACACTTTCCCATAAATGTAAGGGCAAAACAACATGCAATCTCATACTCCTTGAATGCTCCATGATTGTCATGTTCATCCTTTCTGACACACCATTTTCTTGTGGTGTTCCTGGAACTATCTTCTCTCTACAAATCCCATGGTATGAACAATAATCATCAAACTCCTTACTACAATATTCACCTCCATTGTCTGATGTGAGACACTTCAACCTTTTTTTCTGTCTCATTCTCAACCAAAGCTTTCCATTTATTAAAAGTATCAAAAACATCAGACTTTTTTTTCGAATGCAATAAACCCAAGTTTTTCTAGTTGCATCATCAATAAAAGTAACATAATAACAAGAGCCACCAAGAGATGATACTTGAGTTGGTCCCCATGCATCTGTATGCACAAGCTCTAACTTTTCACTCTTCCTTTCTTTTTCAACTCTAAGAAATCTGACTCTCTTATGTTTTCCATAAACACAATGCTCACAGAAATCCAAATCAATTTGTTTAAGGTATGGCAACAAATTTCTTTTGTGAAGTATATGCATCCCCTTCTCACTCATGTGTCCAAGCCTATGATGTCATAGTGTTGTATCCACTCATGTAGAAGCTAAAGAGATAGAAGAGTCAATATTACCAGTACATAAATACAATGTACCTGCCTTCTCTCCTTTTGCTATCACTAGTGATCCTTTGGTGACCTTCCACACCTTATCTATAAATATGCATATACAAACTTCACTTGCTAAGTGCCCTGTTGAAATTAGATTTTTCCTTACATATGGAACATGTCTTACATCTTTCAACAACCATTGGTTTCCATTCCTTTGCTTTATTTTTACCTTTCCCATTCCAACAATTTTGCATGGTGCATCATCACCCAAATGAACCTGTCCAAAATCACCTTAAACATAATCTAGAAAATATTTCCTATGGGGTGTGGCATAAAATGAAGCCCTTGAATTTACTACCCAAGACTCAGAAATATTATCTACAGAAAGAATCAAATCATCTTGTAACACAACACCTGTTACATTTGCTTCCTGATTTTTCTCTTGTTGTCCTTCGCAGTCTTTCTTCAGATCTTCTTTCTTCCCACAATTCAATCACTCTATCTTTCCTAGTCTGGATTTGGATCTGCCCTTCCTAGAATTCTCGCGGTTCCCTGAGCCCTTTCCTCTATCCTTTTGTCTCCCCCTGTTCTCCATGTTTAACGCATTACTTGATGTCTCACCTGTGATTTCCTGTCACATTTCTTCGCTAAGGATAACACCGACAACATCATCAAATTTTAAAGTGTTTGAACCAGAGACAGAGTTACTTACATCCATGACCAAGCCGTTCCAACTTTCCGGAAATGAGCACAAGATTAGAAGAGCTTTGACCTCATCATCAAAGTCCACTTTTACAAAACTTAGTTGATTACTAACCGTATTAAATTCATTTAAATGATCTATAACAGACCCACCTTCTCACATATTCATAATAAATAATCTATTCATTAGAAATACCTTATTGAACGCCAAGGGTTTTTCATACAATTTAGCCATTCTTGATCCGTCAGGATTTTTCGAAATGACTTATGGTTGAGTTTTTATTTGCATGCATTAATTGACCATTGGGAAACTTAACGAAAGCACGAGAAAGGAAAAATGAATTATACAACCATTAAAATATTTGCAGATCTGAAATACAATGAAAAACAGCAAACCATAATGCACAGGTTGATAACGGAGTTCGGCACAACTTTGCCTACGTCTCCGGGCCTTTTCTCTGTGAGGGAGGCTTCTTTATTTCTTTTCGAAAGCTTATTAGTACATATTTACAATGCCGAATGGATTCTAGACTGATCTGGTCATGTTCGCCTAGATCTCTAGAATCTTGCACAACTTACGGCACCTGAAACGGATGTCCCGAGCTCTCAGAAATCGTCCGACAGCATCTCTACCTCAACAGCTTCCCTGCCTCAAACTGGCTTAGACCTGGCTTTGCCTCAACATCTCTGCTCTCCAAAACCGTCCAAAATCTCTCCAAAAGCTTCCCCTTGGCCTCAAAATGGCCTTGGTTAAATAGTGGGAAAGTTGGTTATCAATCTCCAACTTCCTCCCAAAAATTAGGCTCTAAAAAAGCCCAATAACTCCCAATTATGAGTTAATTACATTAAAATTGGCTTAATTAATATTAAAAAGCCAAAAATGGTTAAAAAACCACTTCAAACTATATAATATAGTTATGTAACTGGGCGCAGCCCCCCAAAGCTACGCACGCCCCCCTTTCCTTGGTCACATGGGCGAATAAAACCAAGTGCTATGCGCTAGCTCCTTTGGTTGGCGCGGCCCCCAGTCATATTGGAGTTGTTGGCGCGTAGGCCCAAAACCATGGGCTAAATGTTAAAGCCCCTCCCGCGCACTATGTAAAATGTGGGTCATATTCAATACCGCCGCGACCAAGGGTTGGGGCTAATCCCCGGCCCGGTCGTGGCCCGAACCCAACAATAAACAATTTTAAATTAATACAAAACCATTACATATTAAGACTCAATATGATGGCGCGTTGGCAATCAGAAACTTTGTTAAGGCGTGGACATAGGTGGAGGTCCGGGGTTCGAATCCCCCGGGCTCCAAATATTTTTTACATAGCCCACATTGGCTAAAACTGGGGTGCCACATGGCAGCCCGTGATTGGGCCACATGGCACCTTTACATCCACTAGATGAATGCCACGTGTCAACAGCTGATTGGCCCATGTCACTGCCACGCATCGTTGCCACGTCATTTCCGTACGCCACATCATCCTTGCCACGTCAGCTTTCGTACCTTGCCACGTCACTTGTTGTACGCCCAGTCACTTGCCGCGTCAACCTGCCATGTCAGCTGCTGACGTCACCCTGCCACATGTCACCCTTCCAGTGGTGACACATGTCACTTCGGGATTGGTCCAACTGCGCGTCGAAAAGGCCAAATCATCCTGACACGTGTCACTGCCTGAGGCTGCCACGTGTCCTGTACGGACTTGCCACGTGTCATCGTACGAACCTACCACGTGTCGTCCCCTGGTGCTGCCACGTCACCTATACGAACCTTCCACGTGTCATCGTACGGACCTACCACGTGTCCTGTACGGACAGGCACAGTCAACATCCCAAAATTTTGCCTGTTTGGCTCGGCAGACAGAATGTGATATCTTCTTCATACGGACTCTGTTTGACATAAAAATTATACCACCGGAATCAGGAAGACGAGACGGACGCAATGGTGTTGGTTTCGTCGGATTCCGAGCACTTTCATTTTTGAGCATTTTTCATGCCCTGATAGGCTTCTGAATCCGATTTCAGATTGGTGTCCATCAACTTCTTGTTGTCTTTTCTTTCGAAATACTGAAAGCCACCGACGCTGCCAGGATCAACCGTATCGTCCCTAGTGCCTTTCTATCAAGGACCCCCCATTCTTCATCCTTCACGGTCGTCGACTTCTTTGCTATTCCACCCAATGGTAGGAATAGATCCTTCTGATATAAATAATCTTCCATAACTGGTAGCTTTGGTTATTAAGTTTCTCGACCCTAAACTTTCCATCTTCCGCCATTGCTCCCACTCGAACTAGGAACCCTCTTTTCCTGCGAGTTACCTTTCGCTCTGATACCAGTTGTTAGAAAAACAAGATCGCAAAGCAATAAAATAAAAAAAAATGTGGAAATAAAACACAAAAGATACACAATACAATAGAGACACAGATATACGTGGTTGACCCAGTTTGTGGGCTACGTCCACCAGAGAAATTTCCAAGTTCTTCCTTTTTATTATCCAACAAATGAAGGGATACAACCTACAACACACCCACTGTAACTTCCTCTTCTTTCTCTCATAGTCTCCTCTCTCAGAATACAATATTCACAATGATACACAACCGCAATACAATTCCCTCATAAAAGAGGTTTGCCTTCTAGGGCAAAAAACCCTAAGATAACTTCTACCGCCAGATCTGTGACCTTATAATGAACGGTCCAGATTTACTATGAAATTACAATATACATTTACATGGTAATTTTTCCTTCGGGGGCCCGCTTGCCCCTGGACCCCGCAGGCGGAGCAAGCCCCCCACTGCAACCCCCCCCGGCGTGGAGGTGTGTACAATATTCAAGGGTGTACAATCTTCATGGGGTATAAACACAGCTGAAAACAAAGGCCTATGAAACAGGGAGATAATCAGGCTCCACAATTAAAACACCATTCCCTATTTAAATCGACCATCTAAATCTCTTCTCGGTTTACTATTTTTGCTATAAACTTCTCTACAAACTCTTCATTCAAGCTAACCTTTGTTAATTCTAACTTGTAAATGTTTAAAATATCTTCAGGATTAAAAGACCCAATGACTTGTTTAATATGGAGTGTGCAGACCATACACTCTTTTGGCATATTGGGATGGAGATGTGATAATTTTAATATTATTTTTCAAATGCATAGTCAATTTCCTTGTCAGATAGAGATCAACTGTGAACATAAAGCATGATTTGAATCATATATCATGATAGGGAGCATTGATTGTACCGCCCATCCTACCATTTTTCAGATGAAACTATGTAACTTGTATTTCAAAGTTATTTTAGAGTTTTGTGATGGCTACTAGGTTCCAACTTCTAGCCCATATCCAAAGAAAAATTTAGATGGTTTAATTGTAAAATTAAATATTTTTATTCATATAGAAAGAGAGGGGCATTGTGTTGTAGAATAAATTTCAAAACTTCCAAATTTTAGGTATATAAAACAAATTTTAACTTAGTAAAGGATATATGTAAAATGGTTTTATATTTTATGAAATCATTTGATGTTTACAATTATACGAGATGGAATTAATTTAAGACCAAACTTGGGCAATATTGAGATAGACAAAATTCTATACTTGGTCATTTTCAAGGTTGTGAAGAAGTATCATCTCTTATGTGGAGAACTCTACACTCCTTACTTCCCGCACATCGTACCCTCCACACACTTTACACTTCTTCCCGCACATCCTAACCTCTACACAACTTATTTGTCTATATTTTATTAGATTTTTACTAAGTTTTAATCCACATTGAACACTTAGTAAGTTTTATGCTAAATGACATCACTCCTCTCTATACTATTGTCCCATACTTAGTCATTTTTGTTACTCTCCATACCCCATACTTAGTCATTATACTTGCTCTCCTTACTCTTCATACTTAGTCATTTTCAAGGTTGTGTGAAAGGATCATCTCTTGTGCAGAGAACTCTACACTTCTTACTTCCTGCACATCCTAACCTCCAGACACTTTACATTCCTTCCCAAACATCCTAACCTCTGCATAACCATACCTTTGCACAACTCATTATTTGCAGAGCTTCCACCACTAATTCTCCATACTTGGTCATTTTCCAGGTTGTGCGGAAGGATCATCTCCTGTGCTCTACACTTGTTACTTCCTGCACATCCCAACCTCCGCACAACCATATGCTCGTACAACTCATTTCTCCACATTTTATTATATTTTTACTAAGTTTTACTCCACATTGAACACTTACTTTATTTAACTTGGTTTTAATAAGTTTTATGCTAAATGACCTCACTCCTCTCTATACTGTTGCCCCATACTTAGTCATTTTTTTTTACTCTGCACACCCCATACTTATCATTTTCCTTGTTCTCCTTATTCTCCATACTTGGTCATTTTTTTTCATATTTTGCATTCATTTTATACTTTGTCATTTTTAAGGTTGTGCAGAAGAATCATATCTTATGCTGAGAACTCTACACTTCTTACTTCACACACATCCTAATCTTCACACACTTTGCACCTTCCCACATATCCTAACCTCCTCACAACCATACATACACACAACTCATTTCTCCACATTTTATTATATCTTATCTCCGCACAACTCATTTCTCCACATTTTATTATATCTTACCTCTGCACAACTCATTTCTCCACATTTTATTATATTTTTACTAAGTTTTACTGTACATTGAACGCTTATTGTATTTTACTTGTTTTTACTAAGTTTTATGTGCAAAGCTCCCACCACTTTGGCATTGTCCTATTTTTACGCGCAATCCATAGTCTTAATCTAAACATTTAGTTATTTTATCATTTATTTTCCAATTTTGTATTCTTGTCCCCCCTCCTTTGGCATATTGGGATGGAGTTGGGATGATCTTAATATTATTTTTCAAATGCATAGTCAACTACCTTGTCAGAGAGATATTAACTATGAACACAAAGCATCAACTGAATCATAGATCATGACAAGGAGCATCAACTGTACCACCCATCCTACCATTTTTCAGATTAAACTCCATAACTTATATTTCATAGTGTTGTGATGGCTATCGGTTTCAAATTCTAGGCCATATCCAATGAAAAATGTAAATGGTTTAATTGTAAAATTAAATATTTTTATTTATATAGAAAGATAGGGGTATTACGTTGTAGAATAAATTTCAAAACTTCCAAATTTTAGGTATGTAAAACAAATTTCAACTTAGTAATGGATACATGTAAAATGGTTTTCGATTTTATGAAATCATTTTATATTTATAAATATATGAGATGGAATTAATTTGAGACCGAACTTGAGAAATATTGAGATAGATAAACAACAATGCTATTCTTCTTTGTTATATGAGTTATCTTTTGAAAAAGATTATTCATTATGTGTGCATTTAGTTATATTAAGTTTCACTGTTCATTATATATTTTCAAACTAACTCGGTATGGACTATGTTGCCATGCAACTCTTATTTATACAAAAGCTTATTCAAGATTTTGCATAGAATGCCTTACGATAGGCTACATTAAATGTATGTGCACCTTGGATTTTTAGGACAAAATGCCACCATTGAAGAGGTGTGGGTTCAAAAGTTTTATGCATTCAGTTAATGTTTACCATTTTATATATTTCCATTCTTACAACTTGCACCTTGTGCATTTTGCCTAGGGATGGGTGAGTGGGATCAATATGAGAAATTGAACCTATATTCRATTGATATGTTTTTTAGAGTATTAGAATATACTATAGTTCAATTGAAATGAAAATATGCATCGGAGCATRCATCTTTTAAAACCTTTGACACTACTCGTGGGAGGTCATAATTGAAGACAACTTGAATCATGAYTGTGGTAGGAAATATAGAATTGTGTTGCCAATRTGTTAGCATAAACGACTACAATTTTGGAAGCTTACAATCKTTTATAACTTGCTTATGTTTTTGGTGGTCTTTTACAAACCATGATTGCCAAAAATATAAACATATAGGGGGTGTAGATACATGTCTTGAGGAACAACCATAGGTGGTTGGCTTKAAATGTCAACAACTTAAGATGYCAATTATAGTATCTAAAGCGCTTTTGAATAGTTTATAATYTRTGATTTTGTGACTAGAAATACCTAGAGAACATTTCATAGTTGTGTGGGATTTTATTTTTTAAGCTTCATCAKAAGTTTGAAATCCGTGAAGAGATAATTCATACTTGTGATATATGAATAATGTCAAATGTATATGTGTGCATAATTGTAATGATGTAKACCATAAATAAAAGTCTACRTATGAGTGAAATATGAAGATAAGGAAAGAAATYAGGTACRAGGATCTCATGGATTGAGTTGAGAGATTTAAGGAGATATTATTGGAGAAAGTTATGCATATGGTTTGAACTAATCATCTAATTATGACATAGTTGTTATGGTCACCTATCATTATATAAAGGGACCAATTGTACAATACAAAGATACATGTGAATGCTTTAATTAATAGAATTTCCCCTTTCAAGGTTTCTTGAGTATAATTCCTGATGTCCCTTGCTTCAACATATGTTTGTATGTATTTTTTGTTGGCTATTAAAGACAACATTTGGTATCATAGCATGGGTTTGAGACTTCACCTCAAATTGTTGCCACTTTAGCTTGGATGCTCAATGTACGAACCTCCTTTGTATATGATCGATTATATTCTCGTTGCAGGAGATCTGAACGTGTGTGGGATGAGTGATACGTTACCGAGGAAGTTGTGTGATTGATAGGTCACTCCTATCCAAGTTGTGTGAAATGTTTGTAGTGGTGTGTCTATCATGAGAGATCATGAGGGCGAATCACAACTCAGATATTCATAGCGAAGAGATTGTGAGGGTGAAGTTTTGCAAGAAAGGATTGAGAGAGCAGCCATAGAAAACCATTGTCAAAGTCACCATTTCAAGAAGAAAGGATCTATGTATATCTGGTGCTCTATTATTATGACAATCATTGTGCAAATTAAAAGAGTCATCGTGTAAACACGTGTCAGCGTTGTCACAAGAGGCTCAAGACCAGTGCGTTGTCACAAGAGGCTCCAGACCAGTCCGTTGTCACATTCTGGTCCCTGACCACCGTAGTTTGATTGCTCATGAATTAAATGAAAACAAGTTCATGGAGGAAATATTTATGACTCTTTAGCATTGAAATGTGTGATAACATAATTAAAGTGGATAAGCAATTGAAAAAAACGCTAGAAAGAGCGTTCTGTTCTATTTAGATGGAGAATTGTAGGCAACTATTAAAAAAGAAATGGTAGAAATGAAATATGATGCTATTTTGATCACAAATTATTAAAGGATCTCGTTGGTGGTTGTAGCCATCACCAAATCTCGTGCAAATGGACTGTCAGCCGACACAATCATAAGTGAAGGGATTTGATAGTGGAATGCAAAGGTTTGAAGATCCTCTAGGTTTGAGAGAGAGAGAGAGTGCAAGAAACTGTTTCTAGAACAATAATGTTGCACGTGAGGATAATTTCTTCTTATTCTATCTGCTTTTCATGTTATTAAGGTTTAGTTCAAGGTAGAATTCGACCCGTGTGGTGTTAGAGCTAAACTAGTTTGATTTTGTTTCACGTTGTATGTAAAAGTTTATAATGTCAATGTGATATATTTGAAGAAGATAGCAGTGGCTTGGGAAGTCGTTTAGTAAGATAGTACAAGAGATCAAGAGTCGAAGCCACGAGGAACACCAGTTTCAAAGAAGAGGTCGAGCGAGTGCTACCATCAGAAGGATTATGAGTAGAAGATGCGTTGATTTCACATGTATATCTAATCTGGACATTTGCAACATGCTTATAATTTTTTCCATAATGTCTATCGGCATCGACCATCATTGTTGGATTTGGTTATAATCTCTTTTTTGAGAAAAAGTCAAGCGAAATACTTAAATGTAAGCAGTTGAGAGTAAAAGCAAGTCAAACTTAAGAGATATGTTTAAAGGTTTGTTGATGCAAAGAGGCAAAAGGAAAGGTTTGAGAATCCTTAAAGGTCATAAATGATAAATTATTGAGCCAAAACTAAGTCATGAAAAGTCTTGAGAATTTTGATGTTGGGAGTCAAAATTGAAGTTTTTAAAGGAACAAAAGATCTTGTTATGTAATGGAGTCTTTCTCGTGTAATAAAGTGAATGTCAAAGATGAAGAAAAAGCTGAATTTGATAGAATTCGTCAATGTGTAATTGTTGGGTGCATGATCGATGTTACCCGACACCCTAACAAATTATGTTAAGTCATGTAATTAGTTGAAATTAGATTGAGAGTTTGAAGTCAAAAGTAGAGTCACGACATCAATGTGTCAATTAAGTTTGCCAATCTCGTGTCATAGGTGTCTTCTTGGACTTTGATCAACTCCAACAAGAAACATATTTTTGTAAACATGCAATTGCAAATGAATAAATACGATTGCATGTGTCTTGTTGGATGGAGGCGCCCCTCCTACCAGAACAATTTTATGTAGGTATTATGTGGAAGATTCAGACGAAGAATTATGCAAGAAGATGATAACAGAAAGAAGAGTAATGAAGAAGAAAAATGATCTTGACTCCAAGACAAAAGCAAATGACGAAAAAATATGAAGCAACAAAAGCATAAAGAAAGACAATGAAGAAAGCAAAGGGATGAATCAATGGAAGAGAAGCAACGAAAAGGGATGGAAGAATGCATCAACAAAGAAGATTGATGGGTATTCTATATGCACTAAAAACCCTCAATTAAATTGTCAACCCAGAGTAAGTAAGTTAGAGTTGTAGCACTATATGTGCCAAGGCAGAAAGGCTAGAGGTAGTATAGTCTAACTAAGGAAACAAGATATTGAAGGGCTAATCTACTCGAGCAAAGACTACTAATGATCAAACCCTACTAAGAAACTTAAACTATGTACCCTAAGTAACATTTGAACAAAGGATTGATGGATAGTTCTAAGAAAGTAAATGGAAACCCTACTTAAAGCAAATTAACTTAATCATGACAATAAGCAAAAGCAAACTATCTACCTAATAAGCAATAACAACAACAAACTACTTTAATTAACCTATTCAAATTCAATAAGCAACTATCCTATGAAAGCAAGTAAATAGACAAACAACTACCCTATCAAATAAAAATAGACAAGCAAGCAACTACCCTATTAAAGTAAGTAAACAAGCATGCAAACAACTAACTAGCCTATTGATCCGGATTATTTTCGGCACAAAATGAGAGCGGAGATATAATAAAGAAATGCATAGAGATATCGCGTATATCCAATAATATAACAGAAATATATCAGAGATGCAACCATAAACACAGAGATACAGTAATACACGATTTCTATTAATGAAAGAAATGTACAGAGACTGTAAAAATACAGAGTGAAACACTCGCTAGAATGGTGGCAACTTATCTCTGAGAAGAGATGTGACGACTACTCGCATTCGCAAGAAGATGATTACAATGAGGCTCGCCTTTTTACAACAAACAGGAATTCCAAAAGCCCTAGACATCCAAAAACCTAACCCTAGGAGAAGAAGCACCAAAAGTCATGTGGGCCCCATTTGGGTAAGTTAGTACATCAACTTCCCGAGGTCGTAACTTTTGCATACGATCTCCATTTTAGGCGTATGATAGCCCGTTGGAAAGGTATCGTCGAGGAGATTCATATTGGGGGCTCAATCATGCCTTTGGCTATCATTGAGAACCTCAATCTCGAAAAATCTTCATTTGGGCCCTCAAAATGGCCTTGGAAGTTAAAACCTGCTAAAATTAGTAAATTGTCAAAATTGTCAGAAAACTATTTTGAGCCAGTCAAAAAAAGTGGGTGGCCATCGATATCCACTTGGATCAATCCTCCCTCCTTAGGAAGCAATGGTCTCCATTGCATTGAGTTCCCAGGGGAGAGGGAAAAGCGTTTGCTGGATCTGCATCTTGGTAAGCTACTTGTATTGCTGGAGACGTCGCACTGCTTAGTTTGTGGAAGTCTGTCATGAAACTGTTGAAGTTGAGGTTGTTCAACAAATCGAGATACATGAGAGGACGGTGTGCAGAAGGAATCTTTAGGCTTTGTTGCAACCTTGTCGACCTGCTTCTGTTGGATAGAAGGTGCAGGGGGCGAGGCTATAGTGGTTGTTGTGTCCTTTTGTTCCCCTTTTGAACAAATTGTGAAGAAGCTGAATTTTGCAGTATGAGATACTACCTTGCGACACTTTTTAGGTGGAACAATAGTTGGAACTACCTTTGGTATTCTGTAGAGATGACCCCCCAAAGTAACAATGACACTACGGGGTCGAGACTCATAAACAACATGGCGTCTCCACATATATGGTTGGCCCAAGAGAACATCACAGACATCCAGTGGGGCAACATCGCATAATACCTCATCCTTGAAGGGTTGGATGCCGTATGACAATCGACACTGTTGGCTAACATGAAGATCTCGTCCTTGCCGAAGCCACCCAATGTTGTATGGTTGCGGGTGTGGTGTTGTCGACAATCCCAACTATTTGACAACCTCTGCTGAGATGAGGTTTTTTTGTCTTCCACTATCAACAATAAAATGTAGCGGGGTCCCCTTAACCCACATCTGTGAATGAAAAAGGCACTCCCCCTCTTCGGGATCTATTGGTTCTTCTAGTTGAATTGTTGCGATCGCGACAATAGCAGTGGGGTCTGCGTCAATGATTTGTCTTTTACCAGTATTTTCATAATCAGATTATGAATCAAGGTTCGGCTCCTTGTCTTTGATCTCGGCCACCAATGACTGTTTTGAGTGACATTCATCGGTGTTGTGCCAGGGGCTTTTGTGGAAATCACACCATTTTTCGGTGTCCTTCTTTGTCTTCCCGTGACCCTTCTTTTCCTGTGTCTTGGACTGGTTTTTGGGATACTGTTTGTTAGGGTCGTCTTTATCATACTTTGGTTGTTGTGGATTTTCAAATCTGAATTCCCGTTTGTTCTGGTGCTTAAATTTCTACTCAATTTTAACAGCTTATCGATAAGCAAAACTGAGTGATGAGATGTCCAGAAAATCCATTTCAGTCTGGATGTATCTGTGTATAGCCCCATGGTATTTCAGAACCAAATGTCGCTCGAAGTCTTTGATACCCATCTTGGTGCGCAAGGTATGGAAGGTATTGGTGAACTTCAGAACTGCTTGGCCCCTCTCTTTCCGCAGTGTGGTCCATCTCATGTAATGGTCCTCATAGTTGCCAACAGGGTAATACTGTTCCCTTACCGTATCCACAAAAAAATCTCAAGTGGGATCGACCCCATATATTCCAAACTCCTCTGTGGAACTTTTCTCCTAGTAATTTTCCCACCAATGTTTGACATGAGGGAGAGATTTAAGGAGTGCGAAGGTGATCTTTTCTTTGTCGAAAAAATTATGAACAGAGAAATAACATTCTAGCAGAGTTAACCATTTTTCTAGGGCTTCCGCATCTATCTGTCCTTCAAATACAAGAATATCAAAATTAACTTGTACCTTGAAAGACGAGGTGCCTCCAAAGTGGCCGCTTGATGAAGATGCGCCTGATGCTATCGACAGACGTTGAAGGATGTGGGCAAAATTCTCCATCATTTCGTCCCTCTGTCGCGTGAGAGCTTGCTCAAGCAACAGATTGATAGGATCGTCTGCTCTGTTGTTTTTCTTTTCTTCCGCCATTGAGGGTTTCTTGGGTGTGCAAGAGCGATTGTCTTCAAGAGAGACAAGCTCGAGACCCAAATTGCTATACTCAGACCATGTTGGGGACATGCACTGAAAAAAATGATCAAGAGCAGCCTCCTCTGATACCACTAATCCAGATTATTTTCGGCACCAAATGAGAGCGGAGATATAATAAAGAAATGCACAGAGATATCGCGTATATCCAATAATATAACAAAAATATATCAAAGATGCAACCATAAACACAGAGATACAGTAATACACAATTTCTATTATTGAAAGAAATGTATAGAGATTGTAAAAATACAGAGTGAAAAACTCGTTAGAATGGTGGCAGCTTATCTCTGAGAAGAGATGTGACGGTTACTCACATTCGCAAGAAGATGATTACAATGAGGCTTGGAAGGCCCTTTTACAATAAACAGGAATGCCAAAAACCCTAGACATCCAAAAACCTAACCCTAGGAGATGAAGCGCCAAAAGTCATGTGGGCCCCGTTTGGGTAAGTTAGTACATCAACTTCCCGGGGTCGTAACTTTTGTATACGATCTCTGTTTTAGGCGTATGATAGCTCGTTGGAAAACTATCATCGAGGAGATTCGTTTTGGGGGCATAATCATGCCTTTGGCTATCATTGAGAACCTCGATCTCGAAAAACCTTCATTTAGGCCCTCAAAATGACCCCGGAAGTTAAAACCTGCTAAAATTAGTAAATTGCCAAAATTGCCAGAAAATTGTTTTGAGCCAGTCAGAAAAGGTGGGTGGCCACTGATATCCACCTGGATCACCTATGATAACTTCTATAGCAATTAAACTAATCAAAATTACTCAATAAACAACTAATCAAATGAATAAACAAGTGAACCCTATTCTTAAATTAAATTTCACAATAATTTATAATTTATAAAAGGAAATCTTAATCTACTAAATTCAAAGCATCAACAACTACTCTTTATTCTACAATAAGGAAACTATTCTTTAATCTACCAAAGCAAGAAGACTATTCTCTAAAAAGCAAGGAAACTATCCTCTAATCTATAAAAGCAAGGAAACTTAAATATAATGTTGATGGTTATGTCTCCGGTGTCTTATGATATCACGATGACATTTAACAAGTAACGATAACTCAAGAGGGATAAACTCAATATTGACTTCGATAGCAAAGTGAAAAAGTGTGAATTAGACAATTCAATGAGAACTTAGCCATTATAGAAGCAACATCAACTATCATGCATATCCATGTGATTCTTCAATTTATGCACTAGTCATCAACAATATAAAAACACTATTCTATTAAATTCAAATGCATTCTACACTAATATAAGCAAATTCATACCACTGAGATTAATAACTGAAAACTAAACTTAATAATCAACGTCGAATTAAAATGCAACCTAGATCTAGAAAAGGAAATTGCATAAAGTAAACTAAATTAATCATATTTTAACAATTCAAATTGCAAAAGAGGAAATGCTCATAAAACATAAATTAAATCCTATTTTCTATTTCAGCATATGACAAGAAATTAGATGAGCAAACTAACTAACAA
>JZKD02S0026627.1:0-15082 GCA_000966675.3 Picea glauca | reverse complement strand
TAAGAAAGAAACAATCATCATTATCCTTATCTACAGCCGAGGCAGAGTATATTGCAGTAGCAACATGTTGTACACAGGTTATATGGATGAAACAAACTTTGACAGATATACAGGTTGAGTATGATGAGCCCATTCGAATCTATTTTGAAATACAAGTGCCATCAATATCTCAAAGAACCCGATGATGCACTCCAAGACGAACCACATTCCAATCAAGTATCACTTTCTACGGGAAAAAGGTGCAGAGAAGAACATCAGGGTTGAATATTTAGGCACAAAAGAACAAGTGGCAAACATTTTTACAAAACTGCTTACACGGGAAGCCTATGATTATAATCTTCAGAGACTCTGAATAATTTCTACTCAAAAATGAATCCTTTTGAATGCTTATCTTATATGTTTTAATGTTCCCAAGGTCGAGCCCTATTGTAAATCTTGTTTATGAAAGGAATTTTAAATATGTTTTATAGGCTGGTGAGCCAAGTTTATATAAAAGCTAGTGGACTTATGTGATTGTTAGGCTAGAGAGCCTAAGTGTTGGAGGCCAAGAGCTTGATTTTGTACATGTATCAATGTAGAACATTAATAAAATATAAACACCACCGTGTGCAGACCGACCACGATGAATGAGTGATGGGGGACTAATCTTCCACAGAGTGGGAAAGGGATTAGGGTTTGGAAGGTGGGAAAAGGAACTAAGTGTTGAGCCTAGGGGCTTAGGTCCTTGGGAATAATATTTTAATATTATTTCAAAGGACCATGAGAATTATATGTTTTTATCCTAAGTTCTTTTGGAATGGCATGTGACTTCCAAATGGTGGGAGGAACGCACACTGATAGAAGGCATGCAGTTTCATGGGTGACAAGTGTCAACCCAAGCCCATGCAAATAAAACGGCTGAGATGAGTCGTGGTGGGATATTCTCCTCCATTCTATCGGACTATCTTAGCATGAACCCGTCCAACCTCTACAAGAGACCTCGTGCAATTATGAAACCATGGGAGATATCCTGTGTTGTTTTCTAGAAAATTGAGACATCCTCTATCTTAACGGATTGAGCATGTGTGTGGAATCTCTTTCCAAAAACCATAACCATGAGACCATCCTGTCATTGTTGAGCTTGTTGGAAAGCCCGTGTCTATTTTCCCCATTGGTTGTTGTGGTCACGCAGTGCTGGACTGTGTGTGGCTTGTTGGATAGTTTGTACAACACTTTCTCTAGGTGAGAGAGGTGATTGAAGTTGGAAGAACAGGTTGCTTGGACTGTGAACGATTCTCTTCAGGTGAGAGAGTGTGAAGAGGAAGGAGAGAACTCCTGGAAGGAACCTTGTATCTTCCACAGAGCTTGGAAATTTATGGTCCAATTTGTTGTTGAAACTTAAGGCAAGGGAGGTTAGCAGCCAAAGAACTGTCTAGGTGACAGAGAAGGTGTATACTCTTGGGGTGGAACAGGCATGTGGGGAAGGAGAGTATGTGGGCGGTGAGTATGAGTGGTTCCTGGGAGAGAATTCCTTAATTGTGACTATGTGTTTTCCCTGTAACCTCAACCTAGCCTGGGATTCCTTGATTTGGGGTGGAGCTTAATCCCAACTCGGGGGTGACCTACTGTAGGGCTTGATGAGAAGTGTGGTCTAAGGCTGGGAGGTTCGTGGAAGACCTCCAACTGGTTGGTGGAATTACCATTGTTTCAAAGATAAGTACCAGATGGTGTTTTTAATTATGTTTTTGCATGTCTGTGTATTTCTAATTATCATGTATTCCGTTGCTCATACGAATTAATGTTAAATCCATTGATTATTTATAATAGAAGTAATTATTATGGTTAATCTGAGTTTGAATGTGTTTCATTTTCTTAAATGCATGTTATATATATTCAATTAAGTATGAGATTGTTATTCCATGAAGTAGCGCCTGCCCGGCTAAGGGGGAAAAAGAGGTGTTATAGTTTGGTATCAGATCATTACAGCTTATAAGTAACAAAAGAGGTGTTACAGTTTGGTATCAGAGCGTTACAGCTTACAAGTAACAAAAGAGGTGTTACAGTTTGGTATCAGAGCCAAGGTTTCGACGCTGAGCCTAGATGGGCCAGTTGAGTGGTATTTGGACTGTGGGCTTGAGGAGAAATTGTGTCTGGAAGACCAATTTTGGACCTTGGAATTATTTTGAGTGTCAATGGGTTACTTGACTGTGTTACCAAGCTCAGGAGGTGTAGAGGTGTTATGAAACCACAACCAATGTGGTATCTGGCCATAGGGAGAGAGGACTCCACACCAGAAGTGTTGGAGCCATAGGATCTGTTCGGGGGAAAGGAGAACTCTCGTGACCATCAGATCTGGAAAACGTGCATAGGGTTTAAAAAAAACCATTTGGAGTTGCACAGGAACGTGGAAATCGCAATACGTGAAACCCCAAATTCATCAGGACTTTCCATCAGTAGGGAACACATGGTTGTCGAACAACGTTTCGGCACCCGAGAAACCAAAAGCGAAGAACCTTGTTTTCGCAAGTCGCGAAATAGAAAAACCTGATACCCTGAAATGATCTACACCGTATATCGTAAGTGACCATTGGATCAAGTGGAGGGGTAGACATTAATTTCTGGATTTCAGAAAATGAAAGTTCGAGAGGGTGGATGCACAAACTCCCAATGCCCGAAACCCCAAAACGCCGAGAGAATCTGAACCGTAGATTTGAGAAATGTCTAATCGTTGGATTGCTTTGGAATGGTCATGGACACATGGGTGTGTACCACATGCCAAGTGAGTCGAGAAGACAAGCGAGAAGGATGGAACCTCCTGAACATCCCATGCGCCACTGTGGTTAAGAGCGGCAGCTGTGCTATGGACCCGGAGAGTAAAGTAAATCGAGATTTCAGGATTTGCAAAGGAGGAGCACAAGGGCTCAACACTCCAACTCGCGAAGTCGCAAGTTGTGAGAGGTTCTAGCACTTAGCCCTAGTCTACAGTTATATGTAGAAGGTGCTAGATGGAGGGAGCCATACCCATATCGCATATTGGGTATCGACATTTGGAGGAAGAAGATTTGAGGGTCTTCGACTCGCGAACTCGCGAGATCACGAAGATGTGAAAGGTTCATTTGGTTACGAGGGTATGGAGAAAGAGGAAGCTATCACCTGAAAACCCGAAGTGCCGAAGCCCCAAAATTTTTGAAGGCAAAAGAACCATCGAGGATTTGACTATTGGATCTTCATGGACTGAGACCTCGAAGTTTCGAAGTCCCAAAAATTGCAAAGCTGAACAGAGCTCAGAAAACTTAATGGAATCGAAACATTTTTCTTCTTGTTCACGATGGTTTATGAATGTTGTAAGTTTTCTTGAAGGTTTAAGGGCCTGACAAACTTCAGTTGATTGCACCTTGTGTGTGCAGAGTTCAATGAGTGTCAAGACAACCATGAATATACGCCGAGTATAGAAATGGAAGAGGTGTGGATTGCCTCCATTTCAGAGAGCGAAAGAGAAGGAAGGGATGTCAACTTGGGAATCGAAGGATCAAAATCTAATGGGCATGAAAGAGAATTGGATAAGGAAGGACATATGATGAAACTCATTGAAAGATTGCAGAAAGATGCCCAGGCTCACCGAGCTGATAGCCGAAAGTTCATGAGGGTCAGGGATCAACAAGGATAATTCAACTTAAAAGTGTTGAAGAACCTGGAAAGGATAGAAAGGAAGATGGAGAAGAGGAGTGGCTCAAGCAAGACAGAGAGTCGCAGGACCCCTGATAGAAGAAGAAGATCGAGGAGAGGTAGTAGACATCATCGTCGCTCCCCAAAGTATTCCAGCAGGGAAGCACAAAGTAGTTCAAGCTCGTCCCCTACTAGAAAACACCGAACATCTGGAAGGGATGAATTGAAAGGAGATATGAACAAGATCAAGCCTCCAACGTTTGATGGAGAACATAAGAAGGAGGAAGATGCTGAAACATGGTTTCTAGGCATGAGGAAATATTCCCAACTACGGAATTATTACGCTCATGTAGAAGGAAGAATTTTGATGTATCAATTGAAAGGAAAAGCATCCATGTGGTGGGATCAGTTTGTGCAGGTGCAACACATCAGAGAGAAAGATATCAATTGGAAGGAGTTCAAGAGGTATTTCGAGAAGAAATACCTGACCAAAAGTTACTATGACAGAAAGATGAAGGAGTTCTTCGAACTGAAGTTGGGCAACATGACCATCAATGAATACGAACGAAGGTTTTTGGAACTACTGAAGTATGTTTCGTTCATCAAAGATGAGGCTGTCAAGATTCATAGATATCTGAGTGGATTGTCACCTTCTATTGGTGACAAGATCCAATATGATGATCCTAATACTATGGAAGAAACAATAAGAAGGGGAAAATGCTTATATGAACAACAAAGAGAAAAGCCTCCTTTTCGGAAAACTTGGGATGACCAGAGGAAGTTTAAGAAGGAACAAAGGTAGAAGGGAAACAAGCCTTTCCTTTTCAGAAACAATCCTTGGGGACATCCATCCTTTAGAGAGCCCGGGAAGGCTGAAGTGGGTGAAAAAATTCCCATACTGCCACCTATGGAGTGTTAGGGATGTAAAGGAAACCATAGGTACCAAGACTGCCCCTACAAAAAAGATAAAGTGAGAACCATTCACAATGTTCAGCAAGATGAAACAATGGAGCATATGGGCAGTAGGATGCCAAGGATATACGTAGACCTAGACAAAAAGTAAGAAGAATTTCAATTGCACATGATTGAAGTCGAACATATGATCAACAACCGACCATTTATTATTTTAATTGATTCTGGGGCTAGCCATAGTTATGTAGATCCTAGGGTGGAGGAAATTTTGCATTTATCAAGAAGCAAACATGAAAGGTCTTGGTTAGTGTAGTTGGCTACAGGAACCAAGAGGGAGGTCACTAAATGGGTTAAATCATGCTCGCTAGACATGAATGGATTGAGCACGAAGGTTGAATTCAATGTTCTTCCTTTAGGCTCTTTTGACTGGTTAATTGGGATAGACTGGTTGGACCAGCACCATTCCCTCCTAGACTATCATAACAAGAGGTTTACATGTCTGGATGAGGAGGGAAATCAAAAAATAGTCCAAGGAATTCCCAGAGCTATGGCTGTTAGAGAAATCTCGGCCATGCAGCTAAAGAAGTGTTATAGGAAAGGTTGTCAATTATTTGCAGCCTGTGTGGAGGAAGCATATAGAGATGGAGTCTCAAGAATTGGAGATCATGAGGTACTCACAGAGTTCAAGGATGTATTTCAGGAGGTACCTGGACTACCTTCGAAGAGAGACATCGATTTTTCTATAAATTTGATGCCTGGAGCAGCCCTAGTGTCAAAATCTCCTTATAGAATGAGTACGCCAAAACTAAAAGAGTTCCAATTGCAGCTTGAAGAGATTTTGAAGAAGGGGTATATTTTCCCTAGCGTGTCACCTTGGGGTGCCCTCATCCTATTCGTGAAGAAGAAGGATGGGACATTGAGGTTGTGCATTGATTTCCAACATTTGAACAAGGTAACTGTCAAGAACAAGTATCCTCTGCCGAGGATCGATAATCTTTTTGATCAGCTGAAGGGTGTGAAAATATTTTCGAAGATATATCTCAGATCAGGATATCACCAGGTAAGAATAAAGGATGAGGATATTAGCAAGACTGCCTTTAGAACAAGGTACGGTCATTACGAGTTCACAATGGTGCCGTTTGGACTGTCAAACACACCTGTTGTTTTTATGTGCTTGATGAATGGTGCATTCAGGAACTATTTAGACAAGTTTGTCATAGTCTTCCTGGATGACATCTTGGTGTATTGAAAGTCAGAGGAAGAGCATGAACAACACTTTAGGATGGTGTTGCAAGTGTTGAGAGAACACCAGTTGCATTCCAAGTTGAGCAAATTCTCATTTTATCAAAGACAGATCCATTACTTGGGACATATTATTTCAGAAGATGGGATCGTTGTGGATCCTGAGAAGGTTGAGGCCATCTGAGAATGGTCAGTGCGAAGGAATGTGACAGAAGTTATATCCTTTATGGGTCTAGCGGGCTATTATAGAAGGTTTATCATAGGGTTCTCAAAGTTATCTCATCCTATCACTTCCTTGCAAAGGAAGGAGAAAAAGTTTCAATGGACTAAAGAGTGTGAGAACAGTTTCCAGCGATTGAAGCAGTTGTTAACCAGCACTCCAATCTTGATGATTGCAGATCCAAATATGGATTTCATGGTGTGCACAGATGCGTGTAAGGAAGGGTTGGGAGGAGTTCTCAACCAAGATGGATTTGTAATTTGTTATGAGTCCAGGAAATTGAAAGAGCATGAAAAGAATTACACCACTCACGATTTGGAGCTGGCAACAATTATCCACACTCTGAGGAAATGGAGACATTACCTTGTGGGAAGAACATTTGAATTGAGAACAGAAAAAAATGGTTTGAAATATTTGTTTGGTTAGCTGACTTTAAACACTAGGAAAAGTAGGTGGTTGGAGTTTCTGTGTGAATACGACTTTGATATCAAGCATATAAAAGGGAAGGAAAACAAGGTGGCTGATGCACTCAGCAGAAAGGTGCATGAATTGCATGCTACAACCATTAGCATGTATAAGACGGATATTAAGGATAGAATTTTGGAAGCTACAAGTGTCGATTTGTAGTACATAGATTTGGTAGAAAATCTACAACAACGTGAGAGACCACAGAAAGAGGGAAATTACACCTTGGAAGCTGATAGAATACTTCTGTATAAAGACAGAGTGTATATACCCAATGTCCATGAATTGAAACTTGTGATTCTAAAAGAAATGCATAATGTGATGTATGGTGGACACCCTGGATATCAGAAGACTGTGGCAGTAGTCAAAATCCATTACTTTTGGCCAGGTTGGAAGAGGGAGATTGATGAATACATCACTAGATGTATGGAATGCCAGAAAGTTAAGGCTGAGCATATGCACCCAACAGGGTTGTTGCAGCCTTTACCCATTTCGGAATGGAAGTGGGAAGTGGTGACCTTGGATTTTATTATAGGATTACCCAGAATGAGCAAGCAACATGATTCGATCATGGTTTTGGTGGACAAGCTTACAAAAGTTGCCCATTTTATTCCACTGAAAACCACTCACAGGGCAGTAGATGTTGTTGATATATTCTTAAAAGAAGTTTCACGCTTGCATGGAATTCCTAAAATGATTGTGTCTGATAGGGACCCGAAATTCACCTCGAATTTCTGGAAAGGACTGTTCAAAGGATTCAGAACGAATCTGAATTTTAGTACAGTGTATCATCCCGAGTCTGATGGACAAGCAAACAGGGTGAACAGAGTAATAGAAGACATGCTGAGAATGTATGTGATGGAAAAACCATCAACATGGGAAGACTACATGCATTTGGTAGAATTCGCCTACAATAATGGGTATCCTGCATCATTGAAGATGAGCCCATTTGAAGCACTTTATGGAAGAAAGTGCAACACTCTAGTGAGCTAGGATAATCCAACTGACAGAGCAGTAGTTGGGCTAGAATTTCTCAAAGAGATGGAAGACCAAATGATAAGAATTAAACATAATTTGAAAGCTACCCAGGACAGGCAGAAAAGTTACGCTGATAATAATAGAACCCACAGAGAATTCAAAGTGGGTGATCATGTTTTCCTGAAAGTGAAAACTAACAAGAGTTCCCTGAAGCTGGGAAGTTGTACCAAGTTGGCAGTAAGATACTGTGGGCCTTTTGAAATCCTGGAAAGGATTGGGCCAGTTGCATACATGCTTGCATTACCTGCATCTATGACTATACATAATGTGTTTCATTTTTCACTACTTAAGAAATATATACCTGATGTTAATCATGTTATCGATTGGAATGTGATTCAAGTGGAACCCGAAGGTGTCCTGGAAGTGCATCCTGAGCGCTTATTGTACAGGAAAAGCAAACAGCTCTGGAATCGAGCCATAGAACTTGTAAAGGTCCAGTGGACCTAGTACAGTCCTAAGGACGTGACATGGGAGCATGAAGATGTTATGCGGGCAGAGTACCCGCATCTTTTTGAAAATTTTGAAAAGCTTGCAGATGCAGTGTAAAGTTGCATTGAGGACAGTGCAAAAATAAGGGGANATTCAGGAACTATTTAGACAAGTTTGTCATAGTCTTCCTGGATGACATCTTGGTGTATTGAAAGTCAGAGGAAGAGCATGAACAACACTTTAGGATGGTGTTGCAAGTGTTGAGAGAACACCAGTTGCATTCCAAGTTGAGCAAATTCTCATTTTATCAAAGACAGATCCATTACTTGGGACATATTATTTCAGAAGATGGGATCGTTGTGGATCCTGAGAAGGTTGAGGCCATCTGAGAATGGTCAGTGCGAAGGAATGTGACAGAAGTTATATCCTTTATGGGTCTAGCGGGCTATTATAGAAGGTTTATCATAGGGTTCTCAAAGTTATCTCATCCTATCACTTCCTTGCAAAGGAAGGAGAAAAAGTTTCAATGGACTGAAGAGTGTGAGAACAGTTTCCAGCGATTGAAGCAGTTGTTAACCAGCACTCCAATCTTGATGATTGCAGATCCAAATATGGATTTCATGGTGTGCAGAGATGCGTGTAAGGAAGGGTTGGGAGGAGTTCTCAGCCAAGATGGATTTGTAATTTGTTATGAGTCCAGGAAATTGAAAGAGCATGAAAAGAATTACGCCACTCACGATTTGGAGCTGGAAACAATTATCCACACTCTGAGGAAATGGAGACATTACCTTGTGGGAAGAACATTTGAATTGAGAACAGACAAAAATGGTTTGAAATATTTTTTTGGTTAGCCGACTTTAAACACTAGGCAAAGTAGATGGTTGGAGTTTCTGTGTGAATACGACTTTGATATCAAGCATATCAAAGGGAAGGAAAACAAGGTGGCTGATGCACTCAGCAGAAAGGTGCATGAATTGCATGCTACAACCATTAGCATGTATAAGACGGATATTAAGGATAGAATTTTGGAAGCTACAAGTGTCGATTTGTAGTACATAGATTTGGTAGAAAATCTACAACAACGTGAGAGACCACAGAAAGAGGGAAATTACACCTTGGAAGCTGATAGAATACTTCTGTATAAAGACAGAGTGTATATACCCAATGTCCATGAATTGAAACTTGTGATTCTAAAAGAAATGCATAATGTGATGTATGGTGGACACCCTGGATATCAGAAGACTGTGGCAGTAGTCAAAATCCATTACTTTTGGCCAGGTTGGAAGAGGGAGATTGATGAATACATCACTAGATGTATGGAATGCCAGAAAGTTAAGGCTGAGCATATGCACCCAACAGGGTTGTTGCAGCCTTTACCCATTTCGGAATGGAAGTGGGAAGTGGTGACCTTGGATTTTATTATAGGATTACCCAGAATGAGCAAGCAACATGATTCGATCATGGTTTTGGTGGACAAGCTTACAAAAGTTGCCCATTTTATTCCACTGAAAACCACTCACAGGGCAGTAGATGTTGTTGATATATTCTTAAAAGAAGTTTCACGCTTGCATGGAATTCCTAAAATGATTGTGTCTGATAGGGACCCGAAATTCACCTCGAATTTCTGGAAAGGACTGTTCAAAGGATTCAGAACGAATCTGAATTTTAGTACAGTGTATCATCCCGAGTCTGATGGACAAGCAAACAGGGTGAACAGAGTAATAGAAGACATGCTGAGAATGTATGTGATGGAAAAACCATCAACATGGGAAGACTACATGCATTTGGTAGAATTCGCCTACAATAATGGGTATCCTGCATCATTGAAGATGAGCCCATTTGAAGCACTTTATGGAAGAAAGTGCAACACTCTAGTGAGCTAGGATAATCCAACTGACAGAGCAGTAGTTGGGCTAGAATTTCTCAAAGAGATGGAAGACCAAATGATAAGAATTAAACATAATTTGAAAGCTACCCAGGACAGGCAGAAAAGTTACGCTGATAATAATAGAACCCACAGAGAATTCAAAGTGGGTGATCATGTTTTCCTGAAAGTGAAAACTAACAAGAGTTCCCTGAAGCTGGGAAGTTGTACCAAGTTGGCAGTAAGATACTGTGGGCCTTTTGAAATCCTGGAAAGGATTGGGCCAGTTGCATACATGCTTGCATTACCTGCATCTATGACTATACATAATGTGTTTCATTTTTCACTACTTAAGAAATATATACCTGATGTTAATCATGTTATCGATTGGAATGTGATTCAAGTGGAACCCGAAGGTGTCCTGGAAGTGCATCCTGAGCGCTTATTGTACAGGAAAAGCAAACAGCTCTGGAATCGAGCCATAGAACTTGTAAAGGTCCAGTGGACCTAGTACAGTCCTAAGGACGTGACATGGGAGCATGAAGATGTTATGCGGGCAGAGTACCCGCATCTTTTTGAAAATTTTGAAAAGCTTGCAGATGCAGTGTAAAGTTGCATTGAGGACAGTGCAAAAATAAGGGGAGGGAGATTGTAATGTCCCCAAAGCCGAGCCCTATTGTAAATCTTGTTTATGAAAGGAATTTTAAATATGTTTTATAGGATGGTGAGCCAAGTTTATATAAGATAGTGGGCTTATGTGATTGTTAGGAAAGAGATCCTAAGTATTGGAGGCCAAGAGCTTGATTTTGTACATGTATCAATGCAGAACATTAATAAAATATAAACACTACCATGTGCAGACTGACCATGATGAATGAGTGATGGGGGACTAATATTCCACAAAGTGGGCAAGGGATTAGGAGCTGGAAGGTGGAAAAAGGGACTAAGTGTTGAGCCTAGGGGCTTAGGTCATTGGGAATAATATTTTAATATTATTCCAAAGGACCATGAGAATTATATGTTTTTATCCTAAGTTCTTTTGGAATGACATGTGACTTCCAAATGGTGGGAGGAACGCATGCTGATGGAAGGCATGCAGTTTCATGGGTGACAAGTGTCAACCCAAGACCATGCAAATAAAATGGCTTAGATGAGCCATGGTCGGGGATTCTCCTCCATTCTACCGGACTGTCTGAGCATGAACCCATCCGACCTCTGCAAGAGACCTCGTGCAATTCTGAAACCATGGGAGATAGCCTGTGTTGTTTTCTGGAAAACTAAGACATCCTCTGTCTTAATAGATTAAGCTTGTGTGTGGAATCTCTGTCCAAAAACCATAACCGTGAGACCATCCTGTCATTGTTGAGCCTATTAGAAATCCCGTGTCTATTTTCCCCATTGGATGTTGTGGCCACGTAGTACTGGACTGTGTGTGGCTTGTTGGCCAGTTTGTACAACACTCTCTCCAGGTGATAGAGGTGATTGAAGTTGGAAGAAAAATTTTCCTGTCTTGTGAGCGATTCTCTCTAGGTGAGAGAGTGCGAAGAGGAAGGAGAGAACTCCTGAAAGGAACCTTGTAGCTGCCACAGAGATCGAAGACTTACGGTCTGGTCGGTTGCTGAAACCCAAGTTAAGGGAGGTTAGTAGTCGAAGGACTGTCTAGGTGAAAAAGAAGGTGTATACTCATGGGGTGGAATAGGCATGTGGGGAAGGAGAGTCTTTGGGCAGTGAGTATGAGTGGTTCCTAGGAGAGAATTCCTTCCTTGTGACTATGTGTTTTCCCTATAACCTCAACCTAGCCTAGGATTCCTTGATTTGGGGTGGAGCTTAGTCCCAGCTCGGGGGTGACCTACTGTTGAGCTTGATGAGCAGTGTGGTCTAAGGCTAGGAGGTTCATGGAAGGCCTGCACTTGGTTGGTGGAATTACCACCGTTTCAAAGATAAGTACCAGATGGTGTTTTTAATTACGTTTCTGCATGTCTGTGTATTTATAATTATCATGTATTCCGCTGTGCATATGAATTAATGTTAAAGCCATTGATTATTTATAATAGCAGTAATTCTTATGGTTACTCTGAGTTTGAATGTGTTTCATTTTCTTAAATGCATGTTATATATATTTAATTAAGTATGAGATTGTTATTCCGCGAAGTAGCGTTTTCCCGACTGAGGGGGAAAAAGAGGTGTTATAGTTTGGTATCAGAGTGTTATAGCTTACAAGTAACAAAAGAGGTGTTACAGTTTGGTATCAAAGTGTTACAACTTACAAGTAACAAAAGAGTTGTTACATATGTCTTAGATGTCTTAGAGAATATGATGATTCAAAGTATACAAACCAGAGGAAATATAGGTCGATGATTGGTAGCTTGCTATATGTGACAACATCCAGACCAGATGTAATGTAGGTAGTTGGACATGTGGCATGATTTCAAGCAGCACCAAAGGAATCACATGTCTTAGCAGTGAAGAGGATTTTCAGATATCTGAAAGGAAAATAAGATTTTGGATTATGGTATCCAAAAGGAAAGGATCTATCACTTATTGCCTACAGAGATGTAGATTGGGTAGGTTGCATTTATGATCAACGAAGCACCAGTGGATCAAAGTTCTACTTGGGTGATTGTTTAGTATCATGGCTAAGAAAGAAACAATCATGATTATCCTTATCTACAGTCGAGGCAGAGTATATTGTAGTAGAAACATGTTGTACACAGGTTATATGGATGAAACAAACTCTGACAAATATACAGGTTGAGTATGATGAGCCCATTCCAATCTATTTTGATAATACAAGCGCCATCAGTATCTCAAAGAACCCAATGATGCACTCCAATATGAAGCACATTCCAATCAAGTATCACTTTCTACGGGAAAAAGGTGCAGAGAAGAACATCAGAGTTGAATATTTAGGCACAAAAGAACAAGTGGCAGACATATTTACAAAACCTCTTACATGGGAAGCCTTTGATTATATTCTCCAGAGACTCGGAGTAATTTCTACTAAAAAATGAATCCTTTTGAATGCTTATCAGGTTGGAAGATCAGTTTCAGGAAGATTTCAGTTAGGGGGAGTATTCCCAAGGACAGGTGAGTTAGGGGGAGCAACCTCAGATGGAAAGGTACATTTTCCATTGATGTCAAAGGGGGGGAGATTTATCAGATGCAAAGGTAAATTCTTGGAGAAAGAGCATAGAGGAATGGTTCTAGGGGAGCATGAGTGATATGAATTTAGTATTGCATCAGAGTGTTGACATCAATGCAAAAGGGGGATATTGTTGATTATTTGGGTTGGTTGCCATTGATGTCAACCCTTGAAGAAAGTCTGGTAGCACAAAAGTTTGGGTAATGGACCCAAGTTTGTTTGATGGATAATGGTACGAGTTTTGATATATTTGCAGCTAATACTATTCCAGATGGATAGTACATGTCATTCCATTTTCGGTGGTATGTGGAAGTCACATAACTCCTCACGGTTAGAGAGTTATGGCCATGTGAAGTTGGAGAAAGGTTTGGGTAATGGAACCAAGTTTGTTTAATAGATAATGGTATGAGTTTTGATATATTTGCAGGTAAGAATATTCTCGATAGATAGTACATATCATGTCATTTCTGGTGGTATATGGAACATCACATAACTCCTCACGGTTAGAGATTTATGGCTATGTGAAGTTGGAGAACCTTCATGAGTCATCTAGAAGCCCCAAAAGGTCAAAGTAGTCAAAGTGTTTTAAGAGATTTTAGAAGGTAAATAATAAAGTGAAGTGATGAGTGTACTATAATTCAAAGTGAATACAAAAGAAATTATTTAAATAATAAATTTAATGGAGAAATTACTAATTGGACAAGTGGTTAGAAGTGAGTTAACCCTAAAATAAGGAAAGTGGGTTAAGATGGTTAAAAGGTAACCCCTTGAGGAAGTTACATGAAAGTATAAATAAGAGGTAAGGCTCTCTCATTTTAATCACACTTGACCATATTCAATATTTATAGGTGACTGAGGTAACCAAAGGATATCTAAGTTGAATTTTAGAGGGAAGGTGAAGTAAAGAAGGCCGAAACTCAAGGGAGGATAAAGTGTTTTGATGATGTTTTCTAAGGTATGTTATTTACAGGTCATCTCACCATTTTCGCAATAATTGTTTTTCTAGAATTATTCAGAACTTGAAATTGGTAGGCCATTGCGAAAACATATCCAAGTAGTTGTGATACAAATTTCCACTTGTGGGGCGTTGTATTTTTGGAGTTACATGCTGTGGAAAATAGGGCTTGTGGCTAGTCTTGAAACTAGTCTAAAACAGGTGTTTCGGGTAAAAACGTCATAACTTCTTAATAATAGATCCAAATTAAGTAAGAACAAATGCATTGGTTAGAGTACAATCTGTAGTATTATGTGTACAATTTTCAGATGCATACAAAAAATATTTCATGTGTGGCATGCTCTACAAGTTCGCTCTCTAGAATAAGACATAATTCAACAAGGTATGTCATTTTTTATATAACTCCTTTTTTGAGAGGTTCCAAGTAGTGAAATATGGAGGAATTGCATAAAAGACACTGAAGAACATTTTGTACCATTTTCACATATTTATTCAGTACATGTACATAGTTATGATTATTGCAAGTTAGAGTTGTTGACTAATCCAAAACTGGTCATGTGAGACTAAAGTAAAGTTTTGATAAAATGCTAGTCTCTTGTTGTTAAAGTTAAGGAAGGTTTGCAGGTATGTGATCATATACACCAAGTATATTATAGAGTTACAAATCATATTTGGATGATGAAATTGATGAGGACTTTTGGTTGAGGTACATGTTGAGTACATGGTTGAGACAAGTAGTTGATGAGTTGGTACATACATGAGGTGTATAGTTGATGATGTTGATACATATTGTTGTGTTATAGTTTATGTGTATTTGATGCATGTATGGTACATGTTGGAACATATTATTGGGACAGGTTGTTATAGGTTGATTACAGGTTGATTGGTACAAGTTTACAACAATATATCTCACAGTGATAGTGTGACAGTGGTTCCATCATTCTACTTCTACTTCAGGGTGGTTGGACGGGGAAAGGACAGGTGGTTGTAGCCACCTTTTGGTTGTAGCTAGATAAAATTGGGGGTTGTAGCCTCCTTCTAGTTTTAGGAAGAGAATTGGGGAGTTGGAGCTTCCCTCAGGTTGTAGCCTGGGAAACTAGGGGGTTGGAGCCTCCTTCTAGTTGCAGCTGAAAAACAAAGGAGGTTGGTGCTTCCAATGAATGTAATTCT
>JZKD02S0026616.1:0-26601 GCA_000966675.3 Picea glauca | reverse complement strand
CCAGTGGAGACATTACATTCTTGGGAAGGAGATAATCATCAACACTTATCATAGGACACTGCAGTTCATGTAGACACAAGGAAAATTGCAGAATGACCACCATCAGAAGTGTTCCGCATACTTGTAATGATTCCACCTCAACATCAATTGTAAAACAAGAAGCACCAACCACATCGTTGATTGCATCAATAGACCTCCAGTCGTGACACTCACCATAGTGTTATACTCTTGTGTGCATGAGACCTCTGGATGGCCCCAAATCTATGAGACAGACCCGGACTTTGCCACCACCTACCGAATGTTGGGTGGAAATGTAGTAATATCTAATTTTCATCTTCGGGATAGGTTGTTGTGTTATTTGTGCCATACTTGTGTTCCATCAAGCGAGCAAGCAAAGATGATATGGCAATCCCATGACAGTCAGGTGGAAGGACACTTCGACATCGAAAATACAATGGCATTGTTGTAGAAACATTTCTACTGGCCGAAACTTCGACAGGAGGTCAACAAGTATATCATGTCATGTACTGCCTACACTATTGTAGAATTTACCACTACAAAACATGGCATGTATTCCCCTCTACCTACTCCTAACAGGCCATGTGAATCCATCTCAATGGACTACATGTTGGGTCTCCCATCCACCAAGCAGGGAAATGACTGTTTTTTTGTGGTTGTCGATCAATTTTCTATGCTGGCGATTTTGGCCACTTGCAAGAAGAGCATCACAACAAATTTCGCTTCCAAGCTCTTCTTTGAATGAATCTAGGTAAATTTTTGAATACCAAAAAACATTGTCTCAAATCGGGACAATCGATTTCTCAGCACATTTTGGTCGAGCCTTTGGTCACTGCTGGACACCAAGCTCACCAAATCCATGGCCTTCCATCCCTAGACAAATGGCCAAACTGAGGTTGTAAATCAAATGATCGTGCATATCCTACACATGTATAATTCCAAGAACCCTCTCACATGGGATGGGATTCTTCCCTATGTTCATCATAGCTTCAGCCAAGCCCTGCATAGCTCAACTGGCCACAACCCCTTACAGGTGGAGTTGGGATTCCAACCATTGGGTCCCATAGATGTTTCACTACCTATTGTGGTCACCTTGACCAAATAATATCCTACTCTAGTTGAAGTTGAAAAAGCCACCCAGTTCATTGAGTATATCCATCACATCTTCCAACAAGTTCAGGATATCCTACAAAATCTCAATGACAAGTACAAGCAAGGCCATCATCAACACCGGATGCCAAATAAGTTTCTGGTATGAGACAAAGTTTGGTTTCACTTTTACAAAGAACGCCTTACATGACCCCATCAAAATATTCTCCCAATATGTTATTGGTCATACATCATCACCAAGTTTGTGGTTGATAATTCTTTTGAGCTCAACATTTCTCCTTTCCTTAGCCTGCACCTAGTGTTCAACGTGGATCTCCTTCGACCTTATTTCCCACGATTATTGGACACCTCAGAGATAACAGAACAATTGAAACCAACAGAGCTCAACCCCGACTGCATACAACAGGAATCAGTGATCATATTGTGAAAAAATGGGCAAGGTAACTCACCAACAAAGGATCCATCTTTATCACATTGTCAAAGTGGGGAAACTCCTGCACCAAGGCAAGTGGCTCAATTGGGGCCGAATTCAGGAACACTTTCCTCATCTGATTGGGGAACTCAATGCAATGGAGACCATTTTCTCCTAAGGGGGGAGGATTGATGCATGTGGATTTCAATGGCCTCCCACCTATTCCAACTGGCTCATTTTGGCATTTTTCTAGTTTTGCAGTTTTTTCCTAGTTTTCGGGTCCCTGACTTCCGGGGCCCTTTTGAGGCCCCAAACAATGTTTTTAGGGCTCTCCACAGTTATACAATATACTAAGCTAGGGACAGATGGAAACATGTGTATTCCTTGGATAGACCTTTCCAATGATTTATCGTGCGCCTAAAATGGAGATCGTATGCAAAAGTTACAACCCCAAGACGTTGATGTACTAACTTACCCAAACGAGGCCCACATGACTTTTGGCGCTTCATCTCCCAGGGTTAGATTTTTGGATGTCTATGGTTTTTGACATTAATTTTTATTGTAAAAATGCTTTTGGATCCTATTTGTAATCATATTCTTGTGAATGAGCACAATCATCACATCTCTTCTCAGAGATAAGCCACCACTATTTTAGCAAGCTTGTTATAGTTTCAACTTATTTCCTTATTGAATATAAACCATTTATATTGTATATATGTTATCCTATGTTAAGAATATTTTGATAATAATCTGTATTCATTTTGTTCTACTCATAAAATCTAGATCACACTTGGCAATGGTGACACTTCTTGACTGCTTCAATGCAATCTTTAAAAATTGATGGAAAAAAATAACGAGCTTGCAATATCTTTTGGGCTTTCACAAGCTAGAATAAATAACCACCACATGCCCCATTTTTATAGTCATTGAGAACAAATTCAACCTCCTATTGAGTCATGAAACAAACTAAAATATTATCCACCCCTCGATGATACAAAGTGTTGTCGATAATAAGGTAACACTTATCCTGACGTCGTATACGTTGTCGATCATCTCTCCACAGATGCTCAGGGAGCTTCAAGGTTTGAATATAGATCAAAATGTCTCCATACCAAGGGTCTGAAGATGAAATAAGGAAAAAAAATTCATCCATGAATGAATTGTCATGAAAAATATCCTCATCTATTCTAGGGAAGTCCGACATTAGCTCATCAAAATACAACGACTTCTTAGATTTCACAGAAGCGAAATCGAGACCAAATTATTTAAAAATAGAAATCCACTTATTGTATTTCCCCCCTATGATACGCTTGGTAAGGACATATTGAAATGGATTGATATCTGCAACCACGATTGTTTTTCAGAGTAAGATATAATTATGTAATCTCTTAACCGCATGTACAACAAACAAGGCTAGCTTCTCTATGTGAGAGTATTTAAGTTTAGGACCAACTGGGTTTTGACTGAGATAGTAGAAACTATGCTCATAGAGTTCATCATTCTCCTAAACCAGTACCATAACAACTGTCCCTTCAGATGCAGCGATATAAATAAAAAATTCTCTATTATAGTCTGGCAGCTTCAACATAGGCATCGATAACAAAGATTTCTTAAGAGCATCGAAGCATTCTTTCTTCAAAATATGCATGAAACCTTTAGTTATATTGGCATAGTTCACTTTGAAATGATGCAGGAAGCTAGCCTTCCCTTATAAATCCTGAAGTTGTCAAATGTTACGTGGGGGAGGAAATCATTTTTTTTCCTCAACCTTCATAGGATCCACCATGATCCCATGCTCATATACTATGAATCCTAAAAGATGACCATACCTAACGCATAAAATGCACTTATTAGGGTTCAACCGAATGTGATAATAATGACATCTCTCAAATACTAGTCGAGGGTGAGTCTAGTTATCTACCCTCTTTCAAGAGTGAGCAACGAGATCATCTAGGTAAGCTTCAATGATATGCTTAAGATTGTGAAACGGAAAGGTCATGGCATGTTGGAAGGTCGCTCTGAATTTTTAAGACCAAAAGGAATTTTATTGTCTGAAAAGGTACCCCAAGGATAAATAAATGTCATCTTTCGTTGATCCTTGGGTTTGATATGAGTTTGATTATAACCTAAAAATATTTCCATAAAGGAAAAGACTTTTCTTCCCACACACTCATCAAGAATATAGTAAATAAAAGGAGTGGGGAAGTTATCTTTAGGACATGCCTTCTTCAAGTCCTTAAAATCCATACCTACACAGATGGTTCCTTCGTTTTTATCTACAGGAATGGGGTTGGACACCCATTTGGTTAAGGAAACCAGGTAGATGAAATAATCATTGAGTATTTTCTCTACTTATGTCTGAATAGTGGGGTCCTTCCTAGGATTTACAGCTCTAAGACATTGTCGAACAAGTTTAGCATTCAGATAATTTTTAATTTCATGCTCGACAATTTTGGGGTCAATCCATGGAATCTCTTTGTATGACCAAGAAAATACATATTAGAATTCTTTGAAGAGATCGATGTAGATATGAATTTCCTCAGGTGAACAACCTACATCGACATATACGTTCTCAATTTTACCTAGTGTACGAGAGATGTCGATCGCAATGGTAGGAGAAATATTTTCCATGTTTCCTTCGGCATATATACCATGCATACCTAATGGAACCACAATGTGACCAACCATCTCACTGAGGGTAGATATAAAGTCATCATGTTCAATCCTAACAAGCTCTAGGAGAAAATAGGATCGATGATGCATATCATCCCAAGGCTTATTAGGACTAGACATGGCCTCTAAGATGGCTTCATATGAAGTTAAAGTATCGTTAAGGAAATCATGTGAACAAGATTATTAAGAAACCCATATGGGATCTAAAACTGGATCTTCCTTGTTCGTCTACGAGGAGGAAGGATTCGGGTCACGAGTAGCTTCTAGAATAGTCCGATACAAAACTTATGCTACTAAAAATGGTATTTCCATACCAATTTGAAACTGACCTTCATATGACATAATCGGGGAAGGTAGGGTCCAAGGGTCATTGAAATATGAAGTAGGGAAAGGAGGATACCTCATTGAAAATGAATATTCACTGAAAATGAAATTAATATGTTGAATTGGTGACATGAAATCAAAAGTACCTATCAAGGAGGAATACATCCCGATACCAACATTCTCAGCTTCCTTCAGAGAATTATCAATAATTGACACTGAAGGTCCCACTGATGCATTAGGAACAGGATGCAAAAAGGACAATTGTTTGATCATCACTATCTTCCCTTCATGAGGAAATCATAAAGTGCATAAAATTGATGGCACAACGATTTTCATGGCATAATTCCAACTATGCCTTAGTAGTAGATTGTAGTCAAGAGGTACATCAACCACCTCGACCTAGACCTCCAAAGTATTTGCACCTAATTGGACCAAGAAAGAGGGAAGGATCTCATGGGGTCTAAAATAATTCCCATCAAATGCAGTCACATAATCATGGATTGCGACAGGGACAAAGAGAACCTTCATAAATTATAGCATGTTTGATGGTAATTTTCATGTACTCCACATGGATTTGAAATGCCATCAGTTAAGGTAAGAGAGGCTTAACTTCTGTGAAATCAAACTTGATAACCTTTGAGCCACATGGGTCTAGATATCCTAATGTAGATAAAAAGACATTCCTCTGTGGAGGACACGTTTGGAGCATCTCCAAAGCCAACATCACGCATGCGGTTTGACCCAAATCCTTGAAAATTCGAGCAGTTTTTTCTAGCTCTGGAATTATTATTGCGGGTAGAGCACTTTTGGTACACCTTCTGGAATACGGGGCATAGGTTTCAGCTTATCAATATCCAAGGGTGTTCTCGGGGGAGGAGGATTCTTTGCACCTAAACAATTCTATGAAGAACTGTAATAGCAAGATTGATTGGCTACATAAATATGAGACTTAACCATATTGACACATAGATGACCAAATTCATGTGTTTAAGGGTTTTGACTCCCTCTCGATGCATTTCGAGTGTTATATGTCCCCAAGGCCATATTATAGTTATGTGGAAATGGGTTTGTCAGCACAATGGGTGGTTGTGATAAGAAAATAGAGGCTTCCTCAATTTTGGGGAACATGTGGGTAAGGTGATCATCTTTACAAAGTTTACAGAGAAATTTCACCTTCCTCTTTTCTTTCTTTTCCTCACCAACGTTATTATTTGATTTATCATTATTATTTTCATCCTTGGTTTTATTATTATTATTTTTCCCACCCTTACGATTATTACCTCGTCCTTTAATCTTGTTCCCTCCTGGTTGTTGGTTACCATTTGGGTTTGACTATGATTGTACAGAATGCACATCCATTGACTGGGTGGTGGAGGAGGAAGAAGTTGAAGCTTGTCCTACTACATGATGGCTTAGAGACAAATATTTCAACTGGTTCGTCACCATGTCTATAGTCTTATAATTTGTGGAGCCTATTATGTCGTCGACATGAGGCCCAAGATTTTTTCTAGGATCATAGTTTGACCGCGGTGTGTCAGGGATAATTTCATAAAGCATCCCATATTGAGCATATATGAGGTCCAATTGTTGGGATTTGAAGATGGATTCTTCCTCAGATGTCACTCCAGATGTAGAAACATCCTTCAAATGTAGAGAGACAAAGAGTTGAGGAACCATTCCAACAAAAACTTTGGATAAATATAGGATTTAATCAACCTCTTTCATCTACACCACTGTTGGATATGATTGGAGATATGTGTGGCTTTATATTAATGAAGAATTGATAATTTTTATAGGACGACATCATAATGAATCGGTAATTGGAAGTGATTGAGAAAACCCAATACCATCTGATTGAAAGTTTCATAGGTTCCCCCAGGTAGATCAATGTACCTGATCTAAAAAGGATCAAGAGAATACTAAGGATTGTCAGAACTCGCAAAATCAACTCAGGAAGCTCAAAATGGCCTCAACATATAGAGAAAAAGAAAAAATTCAAAGTCCTCAAAATTCATTGAAAATGAAATCATCACAAAGAGAGTGTCACAAGATTTCCAACAACGTAAACGTCTTTTCAAAAAGACTTACAGATCAAAGGATATTCATAGTCAAAGTTTGGTCAACCTAGCCCAATCATGAGGGGATGAGTAATCATTTTTACTCCTACCATCAACATTAGTATGGATAACGTTAGCATCTGTACAACATACATGGATCACGCAAGAGGCAACACGTGTTATGTTGACGTCAACATGGTGACGTGGCAACACCGGAGGCTTCCTCGTGTCAATTGTTTTTGGATTTTTCTAGTCAATATATGGACCAATGAAAATGCACCACATGGCAGTCTGTACAACCATGTGGAAGACCATACGGTGACGTGGAAGGTTGATGTGGCAGGATGCTATGGTAGCTAAGGTGGCAGATCGTATGTAGATGTGGCAGGTGACTATACAGGTGGCTGGGATGGCCCAATGGCTGGATTCCATGTGGCATAGTCATGGGATTCAATGTGGCAGTGGGAAAATTCCCAATGAGGACCCGAGAACCAATTTCAAAAAAAAAAAATTGGTGGGTCTGCCAAATCTGGTGGAACCCTGCCAAATCTTCCCCCCAACGGTCAATGTAAACCACTGCTAAAATTTGGTGGAACCACCATTTCAATATATGCATACAAGTTACAATGAACACCCAAAAGGGGAGGCCAATGATCTCGACCCTGGGACATCCCCCATTATATGCCTTAATTATAGCTCCACCTACCACTAGGCCAAACGACCCTATTATTAACTTTGCCCATCAATATTATTTAAAAATTGAGAATCTGCCCAGTGAAGGAGAGAGGCGTGTAATAGTATGTCCAGGCATGGTTTACGAGGCAATTTTGGGGAATTAATTGCAGGTTGCAGAGCACAAAAATGGAGAAAAAAATTCTCTTGGGCATAGGAATGCCAGAGTCAGATTGAGGCATGGAAACGGTCATTTTTGGGTAATTTGATCCCATGGATTCTATGTTGATGTTTGTTTTAAGATCTGAGAAAAACTTTTGCATCTTGATTCCAAAATGAGGTATACTTATGTATTTTGCCAAATTCTTTTGCTCAGTTAATAATAAGGCCTCCCCATTTGAAAGTAGGACCCAGAGACATAGTGCACTAGGGACAAACTCTGTTATCAATGTTTGTGTTCAGATTTTATTCTTATGTCTTTTCATTATTGATATTTTCCTTCTTTAATGGTGCACTTTAATTTATGCTCATTTAATACAATTCTTTATAAGTCACTTCGATGAAAATATCCTAGATCATGTTGGTATCAGAGGAGTCATATTTGACGTGAATTGTTGAGTGTGAATGCTTACTAGGGCCAAGCATAAATAGGGTGAAGGAACTCTTAAGACTTTCAATATTGAAGTTGGTCGTGCATCCTGAAGGAAGAAAATGGAAGAAGAGGACAAGCATGATGAACGGGAGAAAAACTTACATATGGTATTTTATCGCATGTCAGAAATGGTCGAACAAATGTATGGAGACTACGAGAAGAGGATGAAAAATAACATGAATAAAAAGGAAGCACAATATGATGATGATGCTTCATTAAATCAAGGGGTTGGAGGATACCCTATTAATCCTCCATCTTCACCATCAAGTTCTAGTTCTTCTTCCTCTGAGAATTCTCATGATTCTCATCATTCTGGCCATAAATCCTCTTTTAAGAAACCATTATTAAAGCTTGATGTAAAATTTTCTTTACCTATGTTTAATGGAGATTCTAATCCTAAAAAGATAGATAATTTTATCTGACTGGTTGAAGTATACTGTCGTGTTCAACGGATTGATGAAGAGGAAGTTAAAGTGCAAATGGCTTCTCTTCTGTTGGAAGGCACCACTCTCGTATGGTGGGAAAGAAAACTTCAGAACATAAGTAAGTGTGGTAATCTTCTTTCCTCATGGTCATAATTTAAATCAGAGATAAGGAAGTAATTTTATCCATTGGGTTATTTACATAAAGCAATGATGGAATGGAAAACATTAAGACAAAGTAAAGGTCAAACTGTACAAAGTTTCACAGAAGAATTTAGGAAGAAAGCTCTTGCATTAAACATTCCTTTGGATTCTTATGAAACTTTAATGAAGTATATTGGTGCACTTCACAATTATATTCATCATAATTTTCTATTGTTTAAACCCACTAGTCTTGATGAAGTTTTTGTGCAAGCCACTCATCTTGAGAACAAGGGAAATCATGTTCAAGAGGATCCCAAAAAGAAACCTTGCAATCTTCCACATAAGACATTTAGGAAGTTTAAAAGGAAGGACAAGAAGACCGCCACAGTAAAGAGAGAAGAAGGAAAAACATATTGCACTCATTGCAAGAAAAGTGGTGAAAATGATGAACATTGTTGGAAACTACATCCATAGAAGAGTCTGAAACAGTTCGGTGGAAAGGGGAAGACAAAAACCGTTGCTACAGTGCAGCAAGATCTTGGTTCTGATTCAAGAGAAGAAAGAAAGATCACAATGGTTGGAGTACGAGGTAAATATTCCATTCATGATATTTCAATGATCTAGATTTTATGATAAGAATGAAATGAGTTCAGATTATTAATAGGTGCTTAACACAAAATAACAAAGATACAATAAAACTGGTTTTCAATTCAATAAGGAAATAAGCTGAAACTGTAAAATGCAATGGAAACAAGCTTGATGGAATGATGATAGCTTATCTCGGAGAAGACATGTGATGGTTGAGATCATTCAAAAGAAGATGATTGCAATGAGGCTCTCAAGCCATTTTTACAATAAACAGGAATTCCAAAAACCCTATACATCAAAAAACCTAACCCTAGGAGATGAAGTGCCAAAAGTCATGTGGGCCCCGTCTGGGTAAGTTAGTACATCAACTTCCCGGGGTCGTAAATTTTGAATATGATCAATGTTTTAGGTGTATAATAGCTTATTTTGGGGGCTCAATCATTCTGTTGGATATCATTGAGAATCTCGATCCCAAAGAACCTTTATTTAGGCCCTCAAAATGGCCCGGGAAGTTAAAACTGCTAAAAATAGTAAATTGCCAAAATTGTCAGAAAATTGTTTTGAGACAGTTGGAAAAGGTGGGTGGCCACCAATATCCACTTGGATCAATTATCCCTCCTTAGGGATCAATGGTATCCATTGTGTTGATTTCCCCCATCAGATGAGGAAATTTCTGTTGAATTTGGCCCCGGGTGAGCCACTTTCCTTGGTGCAGGACCTCCCCTACTTTGATGAATCGATAAAGATGGATCCTTTGTTGTTGAGTGCCCTTGATATGCATTTCCACAATATGATCATTGGATTATTTTTGTATGGATTCAAGGTTGAGCTCTATTGGTTTTAGCTTCTCTTCTACATATGAAGTTTCCAATAATGGTGGGAAATAAGGGCGAAGGAGATCCATGTTGAATACTGGGTGCATGCCAAGGAAAGGAGTAATGTTGAGCTCAAAATAATTATCCCCAATGGCCTTGGTGATGGTGTACGACCCATAATGGAGTGGGAGAAGCTTTTGATGAGGTCCTGTAAGGCATTATTTCTGCAAGTGAAACCAAACTTTGTCGCCCACCTGAAAATTATGTGGCACCCGATGTTGATCATGGCATTGCCTGTACTTGTCACTGGACTTTTGTAGAATATCCCGAACCTGTTAGTAGATGTTTTGGATTTGCTGAATGAACTGGGTGTCTTTTTCATCTTCAGTTGGAGTAGAAGATGAGTCGGTCGAGGTGACTGCAAGGGGAAGTGAAACATCTATGGGACCCAATGGTTGGAATCCTAACCCCACCTGAAAGGGGCTATGGTTGCTTGAGCTATGCAGGGCTCAGTTGTAGCTATGTTGGACATAGGGAATTCTCTCATCCCATGTGAGAGGGTGTTTTTAATTATACATGCCAAGGATATGCATAATCATTCAATTTACGACCTCGGTTTGGCCATCTTTCTAGGGGTGTAAGGTCATGGATTTGGTGAGCTTGGTGTCCAATAGTGACTAGAGGCTCGACCAGTCTTGATGAAGTTTGTGTGCAAGCCACTCACCTTGAGAACAGGGGAAATCATGTTCAAGTGGATCCCACAAAGAAACCTTCCAATCTTCCACATAAGCCATTTAAGATGTTTAAAAAAAAGGACAAGAAGACCACCACAGTAAAGAGAAAATAAGGAAAACCATCTTACACTCATTGGGAGAAAAGTGGTGACAATGATGAACATTATTGGAAACTACATCCAGAGAAGATACCGAAACAGTTTGGTGGAAAGGGGAAGAAAAAAATTGTTGCTACAGTGCAGAAAGATCTTGGTTCTAATTTAGGAGAAGAAGGAAAGATCACAAGGTAAAGATTCCATTCATGCTATTTCAATGATCCAGATTTTATGAGTAGAATGAAATGAATTTAGATTATTAATAGGTTCTTAACAAAAAATAATAGAGATACAATAAAAGTGGTTTTCTATTCAATAAGGAAATAAGATGAAACTGCAAAATGCAGTGGAAACAGGCTTGTTGGAATGGTGGTTTCTTATCTCTGAGAAGAGATGTGATGGTTGCGCTCATTCAAAAGAAGATGATTACAATGAGGCTCTCAAGGCATTTTTACAATAAACAGGAATTCCAAAAACCCTAGACATAAAAAAACCTAACCCTAGGAGATGAAGCGCCAAAATTCATGTGGGTCCCGTCTAGGTAAGTTAGTACATCAACTTCCCGAGGTCATAAATTTTGCATATGATCTCTGTTTTAGGCATATGATAGGACATTATGGGGACTCGGTCATTCTTTTGGATATCATTGAGAAGCATGATCCCGAAAAAACTTCATTTAGGCCCTCAAAATGGCCCGGGAAGTTAAAACTGCTAAAAATAGTAAATTGCCAAACTTGTCAAAAAATTGTTTTGAGCCAGTTGGAAAAGGTGGGTGAACACCGATATCCACCTGGATAAATTCTCCCTCCTTAGGAATCAAATTTATCCATTGTGTTGAGGTCCCCCATCAGATGAGGAAATTTCCGCTGAATTTGGCCCTGGGTGAGCCACTTGCCTTGGTGCAGGAGCTCCCCTGCTTTGACGACTTGATAAAGATGGATCCTTTGCTATCAAGTGCCCTTGATATGTGTGTCCACAATATGATAGTTAGATTCCTGTTGTATGAAGTCAATTTTGAGTTCTATTTGTTTCATCTGCTCTTTTACGTCAGAGGTGTCCAATAATGGTGGGAAATAAGGGCAAAGGAGATCCACGTTGAATACTAGGTGTAGGCCAAGGAAAGGAGTAATGTTGAGCTCAAAAGAATTATCCTCCATGGCCTTGGTGATGGTGTACGACCCATAATCGAGTGGTAAAATATTCCTATGGGGTCCTATAAGGTGTTCTTTCTGCAAGTGAAACCAAACTTTTTTGCCCACCTGAAACTTATGTGGCACCCGATGTTGATCATGGCATTGCTTGTACTTGTCATTGAACTTCTGTAGGATATCTTGAACTAGTTAGGGGATGTGATGGATCTTCTCAATGAACTGGGTGTCTTTTTCAGCTTCATTTGGAGAAGAAGATGAGTCGATCGAGGTGACTGCAAGGGGAAGTGCAACATCTATGGGACCCAATGGTTGGAATCCCAACCCCACCTGAAAGTGGCTGTGGCCAGTTGAGCTATGTAGGGCTCAGTTGTAGCTATGTTGGACATAGAAAAGACTCTCATCCCATGTGAGAGGGTGCTCTAAATTATACATGTGAAGGATATGCATAATCATTCAATTTATGACCTCGATTTGTCCATCTGTCTAGGGGTGGAAGGTCGTGGATTTGGTGAGCTTGGTGTCCAACTATGTCCAGAGGCTTGACCAGAATGTGATAAGAAATCGACTATCCCACCTAGTTTGACAGTGGATGTCCCCAAGGATACATTCTGGCTATGTGGAAATGGTTTTGTCAGTGTAATGGGTGGTTACGATAAGAAACTTGAGGCTTCCTCTATTTTGGGGAACATGTGGGTAAGGTGATCATATTTACAAAGTTTACAAAAAAATTTCACCTTCCTCTTTTATTTATTTTCCTCACAAATGTTATTATTTGATTTTTTATTATTATTGTCTTCCTTGGTTTTATTATTATTATTTTTCCCACCCTTACAATTATTACCTCATCCTTTAATCTTCTTCCCTCCTAGTTGTTGGTTACCATTTGGGTTTGACAATGATTTTACAAAATGCACATCCATCGACTGGATGGTGGAGGAGGAAGAATTCGAAGCTTGTCCTATTACATGATGGCTTCAAGACAAATATTTCAATTGGTTCGTCACCATGTATGTAGTCTTAGAATTTGTGGAGCCTGTGATGTCGTTGGCATGAGGCCCAAGATTTTTTCTGGGATAATAGTTTGACCACGGTGCGTTAGGGAGAATTTCATAAAGAATCCCATATTGAGCATATATGAGGTCCAACTATTGGGATTTGAGGATGGATTATTCCTCATATGTCACTCCATATGTAGAAACATCCTTCAAAATGTAAGGATACAAAGACTTGAGGAACCATTCCAACAAACAATTTGGAGCAATATAGGATTTAATTAACCTCTTTCATCTACACCATTGTTGGATATGATTGGAGATGTGTGTGGCTTTATCTTGATGAATAATTGACAAAAGTTATAGGCCGACATCATAACAAATCGGTAATTGGAAGTGATTGAGAAAAACCAATACCATCTGATTGAAATTTTCATACGTTCCCCTAGGCAGATCAATGCACCTTATCCAAAAAGGATCCAAAGAATACTAAGGATTGTCAGAACTTGCAGAATCAACTCAGGAAGCTCAGAATGGCCTCAATAGACAGAGAAAGGGAAAAAATTCAAAGTCCTCAAAACTCATTGAAAATGTCATCATCACAAAGAGTGCATCGCAAGCTTTCCAACAACGTAAACGTCTTGTCAAAAAGACTTACAGATCGAAAGATATTCATAGTCAAAGTTTGGTCAACCTAGCCCAATCAACAGGGGATGAGTCAAAATTTGTACTCCTACCATCAACATCAGTATAGATGACGTTAGCATCTGTAAAACATATGTGGAACATGCAAGATGCAACATATGTCATGATGATTTCAACATGACATCACCATGGCGATGTGGAAACACCAGAGGCTTCCACATGTCACTTGTTTTTTGGATTTTTCTGGTCGATCCGTGGACCAATGAAAATGCACCACATGGAAGTTCATACAACCATTTGGAAGACCATACGATGATGTGGAAGGATGATATGGTAGATGAGGTGGAAAATCGTATGTTGATGTGGCAGGTGACTATAAAAGTGGTTTACATGACCCAATGGTTGTATGCCATGTGGGACATTCACGGGATTCCATGTGGCAGTGGGAAAATGCCCAATGAGGGCCCGAGAACCAATTTCCAAAAATAAAAAAATTGGTGGGTCCACCAAATCTGGTGGAGCCCTGCCAAATCTGGCGCCCAAAGGTCAATGTAAACCACTATTAAAATTTGGTGGAACCACTATTTAAATATATGCATATAAGTTACAACGAACACCCAAAAGGGGAGGCCAACAAGCTCAACACTGGGACATCCCCCATTACACGCCTTAATTACAGCTCCACCAACCATTTGGCCAAATGACCCTATTATTAACTTCGCCCACCAATATTATTTAAAAATAGAAAATATACCCAGTGCAGTAGAGAGGTGCGTAACGGTATGGCCAGACACGATTTACGAGGCATTTTTTGGGAATTAATTGCAAATTCAAGGGCACGAAAATGAGACAAAATTTCTCTTGGGAATGGGAATGCCAAAGTCAGATTGAGGCATGGAGATAGTCATTTTTGGGTAATTCGATCGCACAAATTCAATGGTGATGTATGTTTTATGATCTGAGAAAAACTTTTGCATCTTGATTCTAGAATGAGGTATACTTATGTATTTTTCCAAATTCTTTTTCTCAATTAATAAAAAGGCCTACCCATTTGAGAGTAGGACCCATATATGTAGTGCACCAGGGACGAACTCTGTTATCAACTTTTGTGTTCATATTTGATTCCTATGTCTCTTCATTATTGATATTTTCCTTCTTTAATGGTGAACTTTAATTTATGCTCATTTAATACAATTCTTTATAAGTCACTTCGATGAAAATATCATGGATCATGTTGGTATCAGAGGATTCATATTTGACGTGAACTGTTGAGTGTGAATGCTTTCTAGGGCCAAGCATAAATAGGGTGAAGGAACTCTTAAGACTTTCAATATTGAAGTTGGTCGCTGTTGAAGGAAAATCTCCCTACGGACAGGTAGATCTCCTCTTGACAGCTAGACTCTTAACTCTTAAGACATAAGATGCTTATTGTGGACACAGACTTCCTTTTAGATCTAGATAAACTAATGTGTGAGGAGGAAGGAGAAAAGAAGTACCTTTTACCGGTGTTTGTCCCTGTATGGTTCAAGTTGAGCTCCAATATTACACTTCTCGATCAGCCTTGTAGACAAAAAAAAGTACAAACAACTTCCTACTCTACTGAGATTAGTTCTAAATAGACCTATCTATTAGAGACAGATTCATGTGATATCAAACACAGATTTGAAAGAAACAGGCCAAGCATATTATATTAAAGAGAACAACAACGAAGAATGCTTACAGCCATAGATGTGAGTGTAGCAGCTTCGTCAAGCCTTCCTCGTCCGAACCCTTGCTCAAACAGTCCACACACTGAATGTTGATGTTCTGAAAGATACCTTCTTCATGAGATCATAGGTTGGATGCTTCACAATACTTTTTTCTTTTTCCCCCTTTCACCATGAGAAGGCCTGTTTAAATAGGCTTGGAGAGGCCCAACTACTTGAAATATATTTGGGGTAATTTGAGGATTTTTCTCCTCTAGTTATGGATCTTCCCTAACATCATGGCTTGACCAAGGATTCAAATCCAACTACCTTAATATATTGAGGGGATCTCTCCCTCATTCTTCACAACAAACCAATTTTCGCCTAGAATAGGTAGCGCTCCCCCAAAATGGGCATCAAAGCGTTATAGAGCTCCACAAGAAAAGGAAAGAAAGAAATGGTGTTATAATGCTCCCCCATAAGGGTGGACAGAGCGTTATAATTCTCCCTGACAATGTATAGGGGGCGCTCCTCCCTAAAACTCAATTTTTAGTGGTCCTTCCAATAGCAAGAGACTTGCATTTCTAGTAGATTGATTCCTCCTCTTCACAACTAATCTTTGAGGTTTCCTAAGTGTCCCTGTCATGTTGTTGGAAGAATGACATAGGCAATAAGGAAGTATGATGTCAGCAACACTTATACACTTGCGGTCAAGATGTGACACTTGCGACACTTGGAATGACGACACTTGTGACACTTGCAAAGTGAGTAATTTTGAGGTGTAACAGATTGCCCCCCAAAGTATGAAGTTAGAAGACGAGAACTGATAACTGAAATACTTTGTAGACTTTCAATAAAGGGTGCGGGCTCAGAGAACTTGACAGAATATGCACACAACCATCAAACAAATGTTAAGACATTCTTCAAACCTAAGGCAGTCATACCTATGCTTGAGTGATAGAGACTTTCAAGGTATGGCCACCATAAATACACTGTGGATCCATAATTATATTGATAGAAGGTATAGCCACTGAATATACACTATGGATATATACTCCCATGACCTGAACTGATCATAGCCATGAATAATACATAGTGGATCTACAAGATTACAAGACATAGCCACGACCAATAAAAAGTGGGTCTATGTGACAGTATATGTGTCATTGTTCAAGAGAAACTCCATCGCAACCTGGGCAAAGTACATATCAGAGTGATCACTCTACCCAGGGTCTTCTTACTGATCCTGATGTAGTACAAATCTAACCATGTGAATAGATGTCCTGATGTCGAACATGGAAAAAACCATTTGATTACCGGTCAATGATATAAACCATTAACAAGCGTGATGGATATCACTATTGATGTCAATGATTCCCACGGTACCGTAGTACATTGCAATGAATGTGAATGGATGAGATGAAGTTGAACATCTGTGGAATCATTCGATCAGAGGTCAATGATGTAAACCCAATGTTGAATGTGAGGAGGCCTTCCATTGAGGCATGCAGGTCCCAAAGTACTAATTGGTTTCTAATTCTAGTTCCCGGATCATGTGTTGAAGTTGAAAGGAATAGACTCGTCGAAGGAGGGCCTTGATGTATCCCCCATCAACGAAACTAAATGGACATAGAGATGTAATTGGTAGATCAAATGAACATGGACTAACACGAGTATTGAGACAAGATATTTGTGATGGATGAATCTCGAGGTGGATACTTCCCTTGAACACTGAGGCACAACAGCAGAAACATGACATGGACCAAAACATGATGATGCAGTGGATACTGTGACTTTCATCAGGTGACCCAAAGGAGTAAGAAAAACTCAGAGAATTGGTTCAGTGTAGAGGTTTAGCAAATTAATATGTACGCAAAGACAAAGTTTGATGTTCTAGGGTGACTCTAAGAGTTACTTGGTAATGTTCTCAAAAACAGCTTGGCTTGCTTCCTTCAATTTTTCCCCCATCCAGATAGATGGGTACCTCTTTTTAATTCAATGAGCTCAAGGAGGGTAACACATGCTCGATATAACTCACCTTCGGTAAGTTCCTCTTCCTTTGTTTAAAGAACTGGAAGAAGTAAGGGTTCGATCCCATATGGGCCCTTCAATGTATGATGGTTTAACAAGTCCAGAGAAGGTAAACTCAAAGGTTTTTCATGATTATAGAGTCTGGAAAAACACTTAAAAGAGAACTCTCTTAGTTCCTCTTTTGTAAAGTAGTCTGATGAGATTGAAAAAGAGATAAACTATCACTCAACAGACGTTTTCTTCAAATAATTTAACGAGCGTGAAGAGAACAAGATCGCTCGGCAATATTTTCATGTTTAGAGAGTCTGAAAAGAACTTAAAGATGACTCCAATGTTGTCCTTTTTCGTAATTTTAGTCTCATGAGGCCGAAAAATAGATAAATTATCACTCAAAAGATTCCCTTTCAAACCTTTTAACGAGCGGGAAAGGAAGCAAGATCACTCGACAATCTTTTCATGTTTAGAGAGTTTGAAAAGAGCTTAAAGGAGACTCCAAGGGGTTCCTTTTTCGTGTATCCATACAGGGTCGAAAAAGAGATAAAAGTCTACCCAGATGCATTCTCATGTATTTACGAGCACAAGAAAGAACAAAGACTAAGCTCAGTATGCCCCTAGCTTGAAATCTAGTGGCTTAATTCCGGAATGATCATCAAAGGCTGGAGACATGCCCCCCAATCTTCAATTCATTCACTGACTTTGAGGTTGTCACCAATTTCTCTACGAGATGAGGAAAAGGAGAAGGGTGGATGAAAAGAACGTTCAAGATAGGTGACTATTTCATTTTTTAATGATCTTGACACAAGAAAAGAACTATGCTCAGGGCCTCTGTTTCATTTTTTAATGAGATTTCTACAGAGAGGAAAAATATGCTCATAGCCTCTGCTTGATCATGGCTTCCAAGAAGATAATTCTCTGGAAAGATACCATGTCAAGGGACAAAAATCGGTCATGGCCTCCAGGAGATCTTCGCTGGATGGAAGATAATCACTCGGAAAGGAACACATGTCGAGTGTTGCAATAGGGGTAAGGAGATTAGGCTTCGATAACCCTACCGCAGAAATCACCATGTCCACTACCGGATCCAAATCATCGGAAGTTGAAATCATGGAAGATGATGGAAAATCAACACCAAGAGGGGAGATAGAGTGTATATCTTCCTTAATTTCTTCATGAGGGGGAAGAAAACAGGATCGGTGATGGTTATTATCCCGAGGTAACTTGTCAATCCGAATCATTTCTGGAATAGATTCATGAAAAGGAAAAATTGGGGAAATGTAGTCATCGCAGACGACAAGGAACTCAACCGTGATTGCATTGAGGAAACGTCAGGTGCCAATAGATTTTGGTCATATGATGACGAAGAAGTGGATTGGATAGAAACATATGATTTTTAGGCTAGACTAAGTGGCATGGTGTCACCTAGTGCATCGAATTCCAATGAACAAGATACAAGCCAAGGGTCAGATGATTCCAAAGATTGATAAGACGTGGTCGAAATCATATCGATGGTGGCAATATGATGTGTAGTTGGTGGAAGTGGTGTAGGGAAGGTACCCATGAGGCTGGAATCTTTTAGTAATCCAACACCAATGATTTCATATGTGATCTTGTGGTCTCCCAAGAAAGGAATATTGCTGGTAGCGGGAATGCGGGCATCGGTCATGCAGAAATCCAACTGATCAATAGTGACAATTTTTCCCTGATGAGAAAATTGGACACATCGAAAATATGACGAGGCAAAGACAGTCATAGCATAAAACCAACTTCTTCCAAATAACAAGTTGTAATCGAGGGGAGCATCGACCACCTCGACATCAACAATAACAGTTTTTCCACCCAATTGGATGGGCAGGGACTATAAAATCCCTTGGGGATGAAAAAATCACCCATCGAATGTGTGTAACATCATTGGGGATTTGTTGAGTGCTAGTTATTTTAAACCTTTCCAACACGCCAAAGACATGACACAAGTCGAGGCTCCCTCATCCAGAATAGTTCGGTGGATTTGTTGGTTGTGAACAACAACATCAACTTGGAATGCAAGTTGGTGGGAGAGTCGAGACACATAATTATCTAGGTTTAACATGATATGGTTGGATGACTCAGGATCAAGAGCACCAAGAGAGGCCAAGAGCATTCTACGTTGACTGGGGCAGTGTTGTAGAACTTCTAATGCAGACATAGTGCACGATGTTTGAGCCAAATATTCAACAATGTTGTAGTTCTGGGTGGCACATGAACTAGGATTAAAGGTAGCTTTACATATAGTTCTCTTAGGAGGGAATAAGATAGAGTCGAATGTGGGTTTCTCAATCTGAAGTGGTCCATATGGAAGATTAACTGATGGAAGACTAACAGAGGATGATGATGAATCTAGTAAATTACCGGTACCGTTAGTGTATTTTCTTTTGTAAGGGTTACCTGGTGTGTCGTATGTCTTAGAGTGAGTGGTCAAATTAATTCCATTAAACATATAAATATGTGCACTCAATGAGGCCTCATCATTAGGATGGTTAGAACTACCTCGAGGAGAGGGAGTTTCAACAACCATGGATTGTTGTTGTGGAAAAGGCTGAGTAAGCACAACGAGTTGTGACTTTCCTTGGAAAATTTTGTCCACTTCATTGCGAAGTGGAAAATATTGAGTGTAGTGATCGTCACCACAAATGATACACGGGAATTTCAGTTTCCATTATGGTTTCTTTTCAGTAGCAAGTGTTTGAGCTTGATTTTTTGGTTGTTCATTATTATTTTTTGATTTATTCTTTGTCTTCTTCTTACCTCTGGATTGTTGTGAAGGGGAAGATTGAACTGCATTCACCTTAGAGATCTGAGTTTGGGGGGAGGTAGAGGAGAGTGTGTTCGATTGGGAAAAATATTGAGTTTTGACGGAACCAATAACACCATTCGTATGAGATGAGGATGACAGCTTAAATGGATCGGTATTATCTCGAGCAACATTCGAAAGAAAATCATACAGAGTACCAGATTGGGAATAAACCAAATCTAAATACTGGGCTCGAGTGATGGCTTGTTCCTCAATGACCGTACCTCCCATAGAGACATCGTGAGCGATCAGGGGTAACAGTGATTTAGTAAACCATTCCGCCAATAGTATGTCATGAATGACTGCCTTGATCATCCTTCGTCGTTGCCTCCACTCATGAATATGGTCAGATATATGCACGGAGTTAGTTTGAAGAAGGGAGGTCAAGAGTTCAGTACTCGTCTCGTAGTAAATATGCAGTTGAAAGTGCGTGAGGAAAGACATGGCAAGGGAATTGAAATCATGAAAAGAAGCACGTGGTAGTTCAATATACCACTTTTCCACCGAGCCTGTAAGTGTTCGCTAGAAAATATGCAAATGTATAGAATTAGCCATGAGGGAGTTTGATGAACACCACAAATGGAAAGTCATCACATGGTTGTTTGGATCTTCGCCAGATTTTTTGTCAAATTTCAGAATATCAGAAGGAAGTTTAGCTGGAATGACTGGCCAAACCGATGAATGAAAAATAGGATCATTAGTTAACCGAGACAAGTCTGGGAGATCCAGAGTCACAAGGAAAGGTAGATGTCGGTTAATTTGGGGATGATACTAGTGTGGCATAGGAACACTAGTAGGACCATAAACTAGGTTAGGTGGATAGTTGTAACTATTAGGTCCTCCTATATATGGTTGTTTTTGGCCAGGATAAGTAGGATTTGATGGTGGATGAGAAACAGTTGCATAACCTGGTGGGTTCTGAGCATTATAGGCCGGGTGATTTTCTTACCCATGAGGAGGATAAACATTCTTCCCTTGAGAATGGTAAGGAGTAGATCACAGAGGTGAATACACATTAGACCCATGAGGAGGATAAGACTGTGGTCCCGGATAACTCCAGGTGGTGTTTGGGATGCCTCCTGGATAAGGTTTTCTGTAAGATGTTCCGGAAGGAACAGGATTTGATACTCCTCCTAATGGATTATGAGATGAGTGCCCCCCAATGGGGGGTTGAATGAAAGTGCCTCCTGAAGATACTCCCCAGGGTTGTGAAGGGTTTCCAGGAAATGAAGGTTTCCTCCCTGCCAGAGGTGGGTTAACGACCGGGGTATGACAGGCAAACAGAGGTTTCCCTCCAGGAGGAGCATGAAAAGGGGGTTGTCCCTTGGGAGGGGTAGGTCCACCATGGAACGGTATTCCTCCAGGAGGGAAAGGTTTTTTATATGGTGGTTTCCCTCCAGCCGATTGTGTTTGACCAGTAGGGGTCTGCATTCTCGGGTGAGAAGATGTCCCACCAGAATCGTGTGGAACATGTGGAGCTGTAGAGTAAAAGCTTGTATAAACGGAGCTAGATATTGAAGTGATTTGGATATGAGTAGAGGTGATGAGTCCAGCATTAGGATGGACTTGTGTTGGTGTAACAGTAGGGTTAATAACCTGATCGACTTGGTGATTCATGGTTTGATCGGATGATCCTGTTTCACTAGGAGGGTCATGGGGATGAAAGGGTTGTCGAAAGGATTTAAAATGTTCATAGAGATCACATCCCGATGAAGTCCTCCATACTGAATGAGTAGGTGTGGCATTGGTATCTACTGCGGTGCTAGGACAGACAGGAGTCCTATACTCATCACCAAATATTGGATCTGTGGATCCCATATATGTTTCAGTAAAAATCCTCTCCGGTAATCATGGGACGTCTTTGTCTATGACGTTCCCAAGGGAGTCTAAATGAACCAAAAGTGGTTCGAGAGGATTTACCAACATAGATGTAGTGGGATTTTCAATCGTAATCAAAGCGCCTTCTGAGTTATCTAACCGAGGAGCAATAACACTTCCAGCGTCAGATTGATTTTCTACCTCTCTACGATAGTTGTCTTAGGGAGGGTTAGGAGGTAAGGGTTGATATCCTTCTAGAGGCATCCCTTGCATCCTACGTGATCGGCGAAGACCTTTATCATCTACATGATCAATTGTGGATAATAATAGAACACACTAAAAATCTAGGGCCAACTAACAAAAATAAACAACATACGCTAATAAAATCTAGGAATCAACCAAGCAGACAAAACTTCTCTCGATGATCATACTAGTTGGTGATGAAATCCAACGTTGCATGATCAAGTCGAGAAGGGGATAGGATATGGTGGAATAGTTACAATGGTGACCTACTTAATGGACTTTAACCTTGGTGCAAGATTCCACGCAGTAATTGTGGATTTACCCTCCAAGGAGCCCGAGTGAGTTTGACCAATTTCTATTCTAGGTACAGTGAGACTTCCCTTCACTGTCACCTTGTGTAAGTACCTAAAGATTATGGCAACTAAAGACACCAATTCACAGTGAGTCCCTGGGAGGGTACAGTCGACAGTCCGATCTGAAATGTATGGGTAGGATAACAAGTTCGAAATCAACCCGAGAGGCTCCCACACATAATCATGGGTATACCTTCAAGTGACCCCCAATATATGATCCGACCACTACAAATAGTTGAAGCATGGAGGGACAATCTTTGTAATTTGCCTGAATGTGACCTCGTGCGTAACCCCTGTGTGAGAGGGGGATCCCAGAAATCCAATACGACAATTGGATTTGACTCTCCCTAGTTCAGGATGCTAATGAATTTTTTGAAAACTTTGGAGAGTTGTACTCACAGCCTAATCCAAAGTGTTAACCCTAGTCTACTGTTGGTGGAAGATCCTAAAAACAGAAAATGTTCTAGATAATTTTTAATTAGAGTTCGTTTTACATTTGTTCTTTACTCAAAGGGTGCATGAAAGTGAAACTGATGGAATGATGACTCAATTCCCAAAAATATTCATAAAATATGATAAGCAATCGTTTTTGTTCAATGAACGCCTATTTAAGGGAAAGAGAAAGAGTCGTTTTCATTATCAAACACTAATATCGAATGTCCTCAATCAATTTGTTCTCAATCGAATTCAATGCAGTGCTAAGACATTTTAGAAATGCCTTCTAATATGCAAACCAATCACTAAGATGTATTTTTTTTCGTTTGTATGAAAATGAGGATTAATTCAATGTAAAAACTTTTGCTGCCAACTACCCTTTTAGATCAAGGATATTTAGACAAGCATAAGCAAATTTTGCATAAACAACACACTCTCTTGCTATGATTGAAACAAGAAGCAAGGAGAAAACAAAAATATAACGAAGAAAATCAAACAATTCACACAAAAGAGATATGTTTAAGAACAATGACCTCGAAGAACCAAATGAGATGATTCACAGATTTCTGATGCCCTTCACCAGAGTTCATGTTCAGTCGGATAGGAGAGAAGAAAGTAGTTGATTGATTTCAAGCTCTCAACAATAGAAAAAATCAAAAATAAGGAGGAAGGTTATAGAATCTGAATAGCAAAGTGCTTATTTCTTAGAATCAAGGATGTCAAAGGTCAATAGGAAGAAGCATTGAATCACAAAGAATCTCAACAAATGAAAAACAAAGATTGGATCTCAGAAAATGCAATTCTGGAAAGGATTTTTTGTAAAGAGAGGTTGGTGCTCTGGAGTAAGGGGAACCAAAGAATTATAATTCTCTGTCTAAGGTCTTCAGGGAGAATTGGCACCCTTCTAACAAGGTAGGGGAGTGCTGGTGTTGTAAAACCCAGAAAAATGGCCAAAAAACCCTAAAACTTAGTTGAACTTTGACATTCAGAGTATGTGTGATGGAATAAGGATTCAATCAACATATGAAATCAATCATACGGGGTGAACAAGGTGTAATAAGAACAAATGGAAAGACAAGGTCTATGAGGAAAACCAAAAATGAAAAGTTTTGATTCGTCCCCAGTGGGGTCGCCAATTTCTATTGAAGGAAAATCTCCCTGTGGACAGGTAGATCTCCTCTTGAGAGCTAGAATCTTAACTCTTAAGAAAGAAGACACTTATCATGGAAATTGACCTCCTTTTAGATCTAGATAAACTAATGTGTGAGGAGGAAGGAGAAAAGAAGTACCTTTTACTGGTGTTTATCCCTGTATGGTCCAAGTTGAGCTCTAATCTTACACTTCTCGATCAGCCCTGTAGACAAACAAAAGTACAAACAAATTCCTACTCTGCTGAGATTAGTTATAAATAGACCTATCTATTAGAGACAAATTCATGTGATATCAAACACAGATTTGAAAGAAATAGGCCAAGCATATTATATTAAAGAGAACAAAAACGAAGAATGCTTACAGCCATATATGTGAGTGTAGCAACTTCATCAAACCTTCCTCGTCTGAACCCTTTCTCAAATAGTCCACACACCAAATGTTGATGTTCTAAAATATACCCTTTTCATGAGATCATAGCTTGGATGCCTCACAATACTTTTTTCCCCCTTTCACCATGAGAAGGCCCGTTTAAATAGGCTTGGAGAGGACCAACTAGTTGCGATATATTTGGGGTAAGTTGAGGATTTTTCTCCTCCAGTTATGGAGCTTCCCTAATATCATGTCTTGACCAAGGATTCAAATCCAACTGCCTTCAGATATTGAGGGGATCTCTCCCTCATTCTTCTCAACAAACCAATTTTCGCCTAGAATAGGTAGTGCTCCCCCAAAAGGGGCATCAAAGCATTATAGCACTCCCCAAGAGAAGGAAATAAAGCATTGGTGTTATAATTCTCCCCCAGAAGGGTGGACAGAGCATTATAATGCTCCCTGACAATGTATAGGGGACCACTCCTCCCTGAAACTCAATTTTTAGTGGTCCTTCCAATAGCAAGAGACTTGCATTTCTAGTAGACTGATTCCTCCTCTTCAAAACTAATCTTTGAGGTGTCCTAAGTGTCCCTGTCATGTTGTTGGAGGCATTACATAGGCAAGAAGGTAGCATGATGTCAACAACACTTATACACTTGCGTTAAAGATGCGACACTTGTGACACTTGAAATGACGACACTCGGGACACTTGTGAAGTGGGTAATTTTGAGGTGTAACAGTTATGCATCCTGAAGGAAGAAAATGGAATAAGAGGACAAGTGTGATGAACAGGAGAAAAACTTACATTTGGTATTTTATCGCATGTCAGAAATGGTCAAACGAATGTATGGAGACTATGAGAGGAGGTTGAAAAAGAAAGTGAAGAAAAATGAAGCACAAGATGATGATGATTCTTCGTTCAATCAAGGGGTTGGAGGAGACCCTCCTGAGCCTCCATATTCACCATCAAGTTCTATTTCTTCTTCCTATGAGAATTCTCATGATTCTCATCATTCTATCCATAAATCCTCTTTTAAGAAACCATTATTAAATCTTGATGTAAAATTTTCTTTACCTATGTTTAATGCAGATGCTAATCCTGAAAATCTAGATAATTTTATCTGACAGGTTGAAGTATATTGTCGTGTTCAACAGATTGATGAAGAGGAGGTTAAAGTAAAACTATATTTTCTTTGTTTGGAAAGCACCGCTTTCATATGGTGGGAAAGAAAACTTCAAGACATAAGTAAGTGTGGTAATCTTCTTTCCTCATGGTCAGAATTTAAATCAGCGATAAGGAAGCCATTTTATCCATTGGGTTATTTACACAAACAAATGATGGAATGGAAAACTTTAAAACAAAGTAAAGGTCAAACTGTACAAAGTTTCACAGAAGAATTTAGGAAGAAAGATCTTGCATTAAACATTCCTTTGGATTCTTATGAAACTTTAATGAAGTATATTAGCGCACTTCACAGTTATATTCATCATACTTTGTTATTGTTTAACCCCACCAGTATTGACGAAGTTTGTGTGCAAGACACTCACCTTGAGAACAGGGGAAAGCATGTTCAAGAGGATCCCACAAAGAAACCTTCCAATCTTCCACATAATCCATTTAAGAATTTTAAAAGGAATGACAAGAAGACCGCCATAGTAAAATGAGAAGAAGGAAAACCATCTTTCACTCATTGTAAGAAAAGTGGTGACAATGATGAACATTGTTGGAAACTACATCAAGAGAAGAGACTGAAACAGTTTGGTGGAAAGGGGAAGACAAAAACTGTTTCTACAGTGTAGCAAGATCTTGGTTCAGATTCAGGAGAAGAAGGAAAGATCACAATGGTTGGAGTACAAGGTAAATATTCCATTCATTCTATTTCAATGATCTATATTTTCTGAGCAGAATGAAATGACTTCATATTATTAATAGGTGCTTAACACAAAATAACAGAGATATAGTAAAAATGGTTTTCTATTCAATAAGGAAATAAGATGAAACTGTAAAATGTTGCAGAAACAATCTTTCTGGAATGGTGGCGGCTTATCTTTTAGAAGAGATGTGATGGTTTTAAGAACCAAACATCAATATAGCATATAAAAACCTCAGGAAAAGTACTCAACGCCTTGAAAAAGAGATAATATCAGATAATAAGCCTCTTCGAGGGGGCAACCTCCTTTTAC
>JZKD02S0026605.1:0-18641 GCA_000966675.3 Picea glauca | reverse complement strand
CAATAACACAAGCTATATGATAACCTAGAAAAATTATTCTTCGGCATGGACAGGATCCAATACCTAGGATACATTGTTGATGAGCATGGTGTGCATCTGGATCTATCCAATATGCAAGTCATTCATGACTGCCCATACCTGACCACACTAAATGAGCTTCAAAGTTTCTTAGGACTTGCCAACTTCTATCGTAGGTTCATGTTGGGATTCTCCCATATTGCATGGGCCCTCAGCCAAGTGACCAAGGGTGGTGGCGAGGAAAATTATGTTTTGGTAAAGTCACAATAGCAAGAATTAGATGATTTGAAACATCTCTTGTGCTCAACTCCAATACTTTCCTTACCTGATCTACAACAACCTTTTAAGATTGAGACCAATAATTTAGACCATGACGTGGGTGGACTCTTCACTCAGCACGGTCATCGAGTTGCATATCATAGTGAGACATTATCAAATGATGTTTGTATGTACCCCACCTATGACAAAGAAATGAATTCCATTGTACAATCATGTCGACAATGGAAGCACTACATTCTCAGGAAGGAGAAAATCATCCACATTGATCACATGCCTCTGTAGTTCATGCAGACACAAGGAAAATTAAAAAATGACAGCCATCAAAATTGGTCCACATACTTGCAGTAGTTCCATCTCAACATCAAATATAATACAGGGAGCACCAATAATGTCATTGAATTCCTAATTTGACCTTCATATACAACCTTAACCATGGTGATCCACTCTTGTGGCTATGAGGCATATGAGTTACCTCAACTCTAAAAGGGTGATCATGAATTCACTACCACTTACTATATTCTAAGACATGCATGACTATCACTGACTTTCATATTAAGGATGGATTATTATTCCATCTAGGCCACCTCTTTGTTCCTTAAGTGAGCGTGCGAAGATGATTTGTGAATCTCACTACAGTCGAATGGCAAGACATTTTGGCATGGAAAAGATCGTGGCATTACTAAAAAAGCATTTCTAATGGTTTAAACTTCGACAAAATGTCAGCAAATATATCAGGTCATGCATTGTTTGTGTCATTTCCAAACCAACCACTAAGAAGTAAGTAATTTACACCCCTCTTCCTACTCTCGATAGGCCATGTGAATCCATCTCAATGGACTACATGTCAAGACTTCCTTCAACAGAGCAGGGAAATGACTATGTTTTTGTGGTGGTTGATCAGTTTTCTAAGATGGCCATCCTCACAACCTACAAGAATAATATCATAGAATATGCCACTACCAAGCACTTCTTTGAACGGGTGTGGGTACACTTCAATATACCACAGACCATCATATCAGACTGGGACAGCAGGTTCCTCGGCACATTTTGGTCCAACATCTAGTCATTGTTGGACACCCAACTCACCAAATCCACTGCCTTCCACCCCCAAATTGATTTCCAGATAGAGGTCATCAACAAAATGATCATGCATATATTACACATGTACAACTTCAAACATCCATTCACATGGGATGAGAGTCCCCACAATGTTCAAAATAGCTACAATAGAGCCCTTTGTAGCTCGACTTTCCATAGTCCCTTTTAGTTGGGTTTGGGATTTCAACCATTGGGTCCCATTGATGTCACAGTACCCCTTGTATCCACACAGGAAGAATCATCCTGTGCTCAATCTTAGGCCAAAAAATCCACCAAGTTTATTGAACAAATTCATCACATCCAGCAACAGGTCCATGATATTTTACATGAAGTCAATGTTAAGTACAAACAACGCCATGATCAACATTGGGTGTCGCACAAGTTTCAAGTGGGAGACAAGGTTTGATTTCATTTTCAGAAAGAGCGCCTTACAGGACCCCATAAAAATATTCATTCACTTCGTTATGGACCTTACACCATCACCAAGTATGTGGGTGACAATTCTATTGAGCTAAGTATTTCCCCCTTCCTTGGCCTACACCTCATATTCAATGTGGACCTCCTTTGACCATACTTCCCACCATTATTGGACACATCAGAGATCGCATATCAGTTGACACCAATAGAGATCAACCTTAACTACATGGACCAAGAATCCATTGATCAAATTGGAGGCACTCAGATTGAGGGAACTTGACAACATAGGATCCAACTTTATCAGGTTGTCAAAGCAAGGAAGCTCCTACACCAAGGAAATTAATTGAGCCCTTGAAATATTTTCCCCGCTAATCACAGTGGCCTCCCATGGTGGAAGAAAAGAGAGACAATGGAGTAAGATATCATTTTAAACTGTTGCTCGAGGAAGCCCTCACATGATAAAGAAACGAGATGATGGATAACTTTGCATAGATCCTTTGACAGCTGCCAGCAGGCGATGCATATTCATCAAGCGGTCATGAAACCCCCTTCAAGGTACAAGTAAATTTTTATATCTCCTTATTTTAAGGCCAGATAGATGCAGATGTTGTAGATAAATGGTTGAATCTGCTAGAAGGGTATTTTTTTGTCCATAATTTTTTCGATAGAGAAAATATTACCTTTGCGCTCCTTAAGGTTGTCCCCCATGTCAAGGACTCATGGGAAACTTACTGTGAGCAAAGGGCCACTGAGGAATATACAATATTGTGGTCACCCCCACTTTGGATTATTTCAGGGATGTTATTATGGAATAATATTACCCTATTGGAAGCTATGATTACCAGTATATGAGATGGAATACAGAGCGACAGGAAAGGGACCAGACATTACCAGATTTCACAAATATCTTCCATACCTTGTAGACCAAGATGGGTGTCAAGGACTTCAAACGATATCTGGTGCTCAAGTATCATGACTTTGTGCATAGATACATCCAAATAGAAATGGATTTTTTGTACATCTCATCATTGGGCGTGGCATATTGATATGCTATCAAAATTGAGAATAAATTTAAATAGAAGAAGCAGGAATTTGGATCTGCAAATTCCGCACAGCAGAAGTAGGGAAAATGAGGCCCCAACCCAAAAAACAAAGGATAGAGCAAGGATGGACCCCCTTAGGACAACCAATCCAAGATGCAAACAAAGAAGGATAATATGAATATGAATAAATACACTAGGAAGTGGTGTAAATTCCATAAAATCCTCTAGCATAACATCGATGAATGTCACTCGAAGCAGTCGTTGGTGGTCGAGATAAAAGCCTCATAGTCAGAGGTAGTTTCCGACTCTGAATAAGATCTAGAAAAAGGGAAGTGTATCATTGACACAGAACCCAATGCCACTATTGCTAACACCAAGGTACAGCCAAGTGAACCATAGGATCCAGAGGAAGATGAATGACTTTTTCACTCGCAGATGTGGGTGAAGGGTGCTCCACTACATTTATTGTTGATAGCAGAAGTAAAAAGAACTTGATCTCATTTGAGGTCGTCAAGCGGTTGAACCTGCTGACAACACCACACCTCTAGCCCTACACCATTGGGTGGCTCTACCAAGGAAGATACCTCTACATCATCCAATAGTGTCAGCTTCCATACAACATTAATCCCTTCAAGGATGAGGTAATATGTGATATTTCCCCCCTTGAAGTTTATGATGTTATTTTAGTCCAACCATATTTGTGGAAACAACATGTTGTATATGATTCTAGACCTCACATTTTTATTATTACTTTGGGTAGAAAATTGTACAGGATACAAGAGGTATCTCCACCTACCGTTATTTATTTGATCTCTGCTAAGCAATGCAGGAAGGTAATTTTCCAGAATGGGAATTTTTTCTTCTTCAAGAATCACTCTCAAAGTGAATAAAAGATCACAACCACATCCATGGCCTCTAGATAGGGCCTCTCCACATAGTAGAAGTAAGTGGACAAGATAGTGAAATTACATCTTCTCTTCACCCACCGGGGTGTCGCAGCACTATCATTTCAAGCATTCAATCGATCTAACCCTCATTTCACCTCTACCCAATGGTCCAATCCATCTCCGCTCTCTAATGGAAAATGAGGAAATTAAGTGACAGATCCAGTATTTTCTTCAAAAGGAGCACATATGACCCATGTCCTCACCCTATGGGAGCCTAATTGTATTGGTATAGAATAAATATGGGACTTGGAAACTTTGCATTGATTACAAGGCCCTAAACAAGATCACAGTTAGGAACCGGTACCCAATTCCCCAAATTGATGACCTTCTTGACCAGCTCAAGAGAGCCAAGCTTTTTAGCAATACTGACCTGAAGTCTGGCTACCACTAGGTTCTAATAGAATAGACATATGTATGGAAGACTTCTTTCAATTCCAAATAATCTCTTTCCAAATGGATAGTCATGCCCTTTGGTTTCACAAATGCTCTAGAAAATTTCATGAGATTGATAGATGATATATTGTGGCCCTTAACCCATTCTTTTATGGTGGTATATCTGGATTGAATCCTCATCTTCAGCAATAATTGGGCAGAACACTTGCAGCATATTCAACAGGTCCTTCAGACTCTGCAACAACACAAGCTATATACTAACTTGGAAAAATTCTCCTTCAACATGGACAAGATCCAATACCTAGGCTATATTGTTGATGATCATGGTGTACATGTTGATCTAGCCAAGATCCAATTCATTCATGACTAGCCAGCCCCGACCACACTAACCGAGCTTTGAAGTTTCTTAGGAATTTCCAACTTCTATCACAGGTTCATGTTGGTATTCTCCCATATTTCATGGGCCCTCATCCAAGTCACCAAGGGTGGTGGCAAGGCAAATTTTGTGTGGGGAAAGTCATAACAACAAGCATTCAATGATTTGAAACATTGCTTGTGCTCAACTCCAGTACTCTCATTACCTGATTTGCAACAACCTTTTGAGATTGAGACCGATGCTTCAGACTATGTCATGGGAGCAGTCCTCACTCAACATGGTCATATAGTGGCATATCATAGTGAGACAATATCTGATGTTGTCCATAAGTACCTCACCTGTGACAAAGAAATGTATTCCATCATACAAGCTTACAAACAATGGAAGCACTACATTCTCGAGAAGGATACAATCATTCATACTTAGCACAAGACTTTGTAGTTCATGCAGACACAAGACAAATTACAGAACGACCACCATCAAAAGTGGTCCACATACTTGAAGTAGTTACATATCAACGTCAATTATAAGACAAAGAGCACCAATTGTGTTTTTTATTTCCTCAATCAACCTCCAATTGCACCCTTAACCACGGTTCTCCACTCATGTGGCTCTGAGGCATCCGAGTGGCCCCAAATCTATAAGAGTGATATTGACTTCACTACCACTTACCAAATTCTAGGCACAAGCACGACTGTCACTGACTTTCATATTCAGGATGGACTGATATGCCATTTGGGATACCTCTATGTTCCTTCAAGCGAGTGTGCGAAGCTGACTTGGGAAGCTCACTATAATCAAATGGCAAGACATTTTGGCATGGAAAATACCATGGCATTGCTACAAAACAATTTCTGTTGGTCGAAACTTTGACAGGATGTCAACAAATATATCAAGTCTTGCACTGCATGCACGAATGCCAACCAGCCACTAAGAAGTAAGGCTTGTACACCCCTCTGCCTACTCCTGACAGACCATGGGGATACATCTAGATGGAATACATGTTATACCTTCCTTCAACCAAGCAAGTAAATGACTGAGTTTTTGTGGTGGTTGATCAGTTTTCTAAAATGGCCATCCTCATAGCCTACAAGAAGAATATCATGGCAGAAGCCACTACCAAGATCTTCTTCAAACGGGTGTGGATACACTTTGGGATACCAGAGAAAATCATATCATATTGGGACAATAGGTTCCTCAACACATTCTGGTATAGCCTCTGGTCACTGTTAGACACCAAGCTCACCAAATCCACCTCCTTCCACCCCCAAATTGATGGCCAGATAGAGTTCGTCAAAAAAATTATCACGCATATCTTACACATGTACAACTCCAAACATCCACGCACATGGGATGAGAGTCTCCCCTATGTTCAACATAGCTACAACAGATTCCTTCATAGCTTAGCTGACCATATTCCCCTTTAGGTGGGTTTTGGATTTCAACCATTGGGTCCTATTGATGTCGCACTACCCCTTGCATCCACACAGGTGGAATCGTCCCATGCTCAATATCAGGCCGACAAAGCCATGAATTTTATTGAACAAATTCAACACATCCAGCAACAAGTCCATGATATTTTATAGAAATCCAATGATAAGTACAAACAACACCATGATCAACACCGGGTATCACACAAGTTTAAGGTGGGAGAAAAGGTCTAGGTTCATTTGTAGAAAGAGTTCCTTACAAGACCCCATAGAAATCTTCATCCACTTTTCTATGGACCTTACACCATTAACAAGGTTGTGGGTGAAAATGATTTTAAGCTAAGTACACCCCCCTTCCTTGGCCTACACCTCGTGTTCAATGTGGACCTCCTTTGGCCATACTTCCCACCATTATTGGACACATCAAAGATCGCAGAGCAGTTGAAACCAAAATATATCCAACATGATTGCATGGAATAGGAATCCATTGATAATATCAAGGACACTCATATTAAGGGCACTCGATAACAGACGGTCCATCTTTATCGGGTTTTCAAAGAAGGGTAGCTCCTGCACCAAGGCAAGTGGCTCACTCGAGGCCAAGTTCAGCAGAAGTTTGCCCATCTGATGGGGGGACCCAATGTAATGGATACCATTTATTCCTAAGGGGGGGGGAACTAATCCAGGTGGATATCAATGGCCACCCACCTATTCCAATGGCTCAAAGAACATTTTTTATTTTGGCATTTTTTTTTCTACTTTTTCGGCTCCTAAAATTCTAGGGATATTTTGAGGCTCTAAACAACGTTTTTTGGGTGCAGCACAATCACACTATGGGATTTGGTCAAAGTATGACAAAAACATGTGTATTCCTTGGATATTTCTTTCCAATGAGATATTGTGCGCCTAAAACATAGATCATATGCAAAAGTTATGACCCCAGGAAGTTGATGTACCAAATTACCCCTTCGGGGCCCACATGACTTTGGCACTTCATCTCCTAGGTTTAGGTTTTTGGATGTTTATGGTTTTCTCATTTATTATTTATGTTAAAAAGGCCTTTGGAGCCTCATTGTAACCATCTTCTTGTGAATGAGAATCGTTGTCACATCTCTTCTTAGAGATAATTTGCCACCATTCCAGCAAGTTTTTTTCAATCTGCATTTTTACAGTTTTAGCATATTCTCTTTATTAATAGAATTCAATTTTTAATGTATCTCTTTGTATTTCTTTTCTATACATTTGTATTCCATTTCACTCCATTTATAAATTTGGATTAGGTACTATCAAAACAAATCTATGGAGAGTATCTTGGTTTCATTGAGGGAAGACAAATTCACGAGGCAATCAGGATAGCACATGAAATACTACACTCCATCAAAGTTGGAAGTCAAAGAGAACTAGTAATAAAATTGGATCTCTCTAAATATTATGATAGAGTAAATTGGATTTACTTGAGATTGATGCACATTCACTTTGTGCTTCTATCATCAATTTGTGGTGTGGGCAATGAACTGAATTACTTCAGTGTCTTTTCATTTTTAATCAATGGGGTTGCATCTCACTTCTTCAAACCATATAGGGTTCTAAGGCAAGGTTTCCCCTTATCACCTCTTTTTTTCCTTCTCATAGTCGAAGGCCTTAGTAGGTTATAAAAGAAGTTATAAAAGGTGTTTGCATTGGTCCAGCATGTAACATTACACAACTTTTATCTGTAGATGATATTTTGATTTTCTATGAAGGTACTAGAAAGGTAGTTAAGAAATTTAAAAACATTTTGGAGGTATTTTGTAAATCCACTAGTATGATTATAAATCTTGAAAAATATAATTTTCCATGTGGGGTGTCACTCAACAAGAACGAGGCTATTTATATCCATTGTTCCCCTACTAGGTGATTGATTTAGAACAGGAATTAAAGTATTTGGGATTCCACTTAAAACCCAATGTGTGCAAAGAAGTCGGCTTGCAATGGTTCATTGCTAAGGTGGAAAAGAGAATAAATACATGGTGCAATCGATGGATCTCTCATGGGGGTAGACTAATTCTTGTTAAGGTTATATTGGAAGCAATATTGTTATATTAGATTTCATTGGCATGGATTTTGAAAGGTCTGTTGTAAATTGTGCTTCAATTTTATCTAGCTAGGAGACCAAAAAAATAAAGGACGTGTATCATATTTGTGGAAGAAATTGGATACTCTAAAGGCTAGTGGAGGATGGAGACTAAACAATCCCTTTCTCTTCCTAAAGCACTAGTTGTAAATAATGTTTGGAGGATTTTGCAGGGAAAAGGAATATGGGTCTAAGTAATCAGTGAAAAATATATATCCCCAACTATAGTAAAGGATTTGATAACAAATCTAGATAAATAACTGCATAACACTTCAATTATCTAAAAAGGTGTCAACTCAACCTTTCCTTTCATAGGAAATTGACTGATCTAGAAGGTGGGAAAAGGAGAGAAAGTTAAAATTGACCTTGATCCTTGGATAGGTGGTAAAGGCTTATGTAAATTACCTCCTTAGTTGATCTAGGATCTCAAAAGTAAATGATATTAAACTCTTATACAAATCATGAACTGGGAGAGATCTACAGATTGACAAAAGCAATGGCTCTCCTAGGAGGAACTAGGATTGAGTGAAGAAATTGTTGAAGACTTGAAGGGTTATTTGGAAGTTCTAAAAGATAGAAATATTAAAATTCTATAAGAATATGATCAGTTTATTTGGTCACGCAATCCCATAAGGTCATATGTGATAAGTGTTGGGTTGTTATATTTTTTGTAGTGAAATTCAAGGTGGATCGAATGACAATCAAAGTCAAAGGTTGAGGTGGTTCAACCAGGTAAAGACAAAGTTGAGGTGGATCAACAACAAGTTGAAGGTAAAGGTTAGTCGACCGAGTAAAGTTGAATTCAAAGGTCGAGGTGGTTCCACATGGTAAATACATAGACAACAATTCGAAGAGGTCAACCAACAAGAGATCGATAGGCAGGTGTGTGGCGACCAACTGAAGACCGAATGAAGGCTAGCTAGTAGTAGACGGGTAATTAGACTTGGTAGTCAACTGTAACAGAATCTCGATATTCATGGGATTTGTAGCCAATGATCTGCATGGAATTGTATCCATTTTTGGGCACCTTTTCTTTAGGGTTTTTCCTATTGTAAAGCCTATAATAACCTATGTTGTAAGGCCATAAAGGCTAACGAATCAATCAATAATCGTAGAGGTTTTTGGTCATGTATATGTAATCTGAATTGGCTATAGGGTTTTTCTTGTGTAAGCAAGAGGGTATGATGTCGATTGTGTCTTATGTGTGGACCATGGTTAGATATGTAACCTTTTATTCTAAATGAATAAGACAAAAAGGAGTAGAACGCTTAAGGAATGATGGTTTTATCGGTTTGGATTTTTGTGGTAAAATATATGTGTACTGTGTGCTTGATGTGTCATTTACTTTCTTGATTAAATATGTATCCCTCTCTCCTACTAGGTTTAGTGTGGAAGTGTGTCTCATTTCCTAAAATTTTGTATCATAGCTTGGCTTAACAACCTTTGATCTAAGCTAAACCCTAGGTACAATAAGAGTCGTAAGTTATAAATATTTAAATATTGTGCTAAAGATTGGGTTAAATAATGGGAAGCATCTCAAGAATAGAGATCGGAAAATTTAATGGCCATAATTTTGAGCTTTGGAAGCTTAAAATTGAAGATCTCCTTGTAGACCGAGAACAATGGACAACAGTATATCCAGGTACCATGTTGGTAGTTATGTCAATAGAAGAATGGGAGAAACTCGAGAGAAGATCAAGGATTATGATTCAACTTTTTCTTGCATATTCAGTACTCTTGAATGTCTCAAGTGAAGATTCGGCCAAGAAAATGTGGGACAAGTTAGGAAGCTTGTACCAGTCAAAATCTCTAGTATATAATTTTTTTCTCAGAAAGAAATTGTATCTTATGAGAATGAGTGATGGTAGTTCGGTGACTAAGCATTTAAATATGTTTAATACCATTATAATCCAGTTATCTTTTGTGGATATTAAAATCACTGAGGAGGATAAATGTATTATCCTATTATGTTCTTTTATAGACCCCTAGGATAGATTATTTGTGGTTATAGGGAGTAATACAACCACATTAGCGCTAAAAGACATGGTTCCATCTCTATTGTTGGAAGAAATGAGAAGAAAGAACATGTAAGGATCGACCAAAGATGATTTAGTGGTGAGAGGTCGACCAGTTGACAAAGATAAAGGAAAATTCTCTGGTAGAAAGTCTAAGTCGAAGGGTAGATCTAAATCCCTAGTTCAGTCGACAAGAAGATGTTGGAAATGAAGTAAAGCTAGGAATTACAAAAGAGACTGAAATTAAAATGCGATGGAAGTCAATGTAGGATTCGACGAGAAGAATTCGACTAAGAGAAAGACGCCTCCATAAAATGGAGGTGATGTGTACCTGGTGTCGACTAGTACACACTCGAATCAAGATGTTTGGTTGATCGACTCAGGATAATCCTATCATATGACACTACATAGAGAATGGTTCTGAAAATATGAATGATATGAAGGAGGATAAGTGTTCTTGGGGGATGACTCGACAACCAAAATTATCAGACAGGGAAGAGTTTGACTGATACTGCAGGATGGGAGGAGTAGAACCCTTCTAGGTGTGCTACACATTTTAGGTTTGGAAAGAAACCTGATATATGTCAGTAAGATGAGTGTTGTTGGCGTGCACACTCTATTTCAAAAGGATTCATACAAGATGGTTAGAGGTGTGGTGATATTAATTAAAGGAGTTTGTATTGGAACCTTATACAAGTTGTTAGGGAGTTTCGACTCAACTGGATGCAACAACATAATTGTTCTTGAAGTTGACTTGACTCAATTCAAGCTTAGATGATTCAAACTGAATCAACAAGCCATCATAAAAGTTGGCTCAACCATGCTATGGCATAAGAGGATGGGACACGTTGGAGAAAAAGGACTTCGAGCTATGCATAACAAAGGTATGGTCGAAGACTTTCCTAAATGTAATTTGGAAGTCGACTTTTGTGAACATTGTATATATGGAAAGAAAATTCAGGTGAGGTTCCCATCTGGAATAAAAATGGAAAATGGGATTCTAGAGGTGGTTCATAGTAATGTATTTGGCCCTGTTACAATGCCTTCACTTGGTGGATCCATGTATTATGTTTCCTTCATAGATGAGTTTTCCAAGAAAACATGGATATATTTCCTGAGGAAGAAATAAGAGGTTTTCAAGAAATTCAAAGAGTTTAGATCTCTTGTAGAAAACCAAACAGATAAGAATATTAAGGTGTTGAGAACTGACAATGGTGGTGAATTCTATGGAAAATAATTTGATTAGTTCTGCAAGTAGTGTGGCATAGTATTCCAAACTACCACTCCATATACCCCACAAAAAAATGGAGTTTCCAAGAGAATGAATAGAACATTGATGGACAAGGCAAGGAGCATGCTTGGCGGTGCTAGGCTCACATAAGAATTATGGATGGAGGTAGTCGACACTGCAAAATATCTATTGAATATGTCTCCTTCATAATCTTTAGTCGAAATGACTCCACATGAGGTATGGCCAGGTAAGAATCCTTCAGTTTCACATATCAAATTATTTTTCTATGATGCATTTGTGCATGTTCCCAAGGAAAAGAGGAGCAAGTTGGACAAGAAGGCAATCAAATGTATTTCATTAGATATAAATAAGGAATGAAGGGATATAATATTTGGGATCCTACATCAAGGAAAACAATGTACAATCGAGATGTGGTCTTCAGAGAATTTAGAAGTAAGTCCGAGCCTAAAGAAATTGTTCAAACCGAGAATAATCCTGAGACAGTGTGGTTTGAATTGAGGAAAGAAGAAGATGATTCAAATGATTCGACCGAATTAGAGGAAGAGGTGGAACAACCGACCCCGGTTGTAATAAGGTTAGAAAGAGTAAGAACAATAGTTGAAAGGTATATTACACCCAACTTTCATTCTTCATTCATGTTAACTGCCACTGATGATGAGCCCAAGTCAGTCGAGGAGATAGTTGACTCAGCAGAGGGAAAATTCTGGAAGGATACCATGGGCGAAGAGATGGAATCCTTGCAAAATAATGAGACATGGGACTTAGTCAAGTTTCCTATTGAAATAAATCTTGTCAATAGTAAATGTGTATTCATAAGAAGATCAATGCATCAAGTCAAGTTGAGAAATTCAAAGCTCGACTAGTAGTGAAAGGATATTCCCAAGTCGAAGGAGTCAACTTTGGTGATATTTTTTCCTCTGTTGCAAAATTAAATTCCATTAGAGTACTAATGTCTCTAGATATAGCATTTGATCTAGAAATAGAACAGATGGATGTGAAAAAAATGTTCCTACATGGGGACCTGGAAGAAGAAATCTACATGAAACAGCCTGAAGGATTTGTAGTAAAGGGTAAGAAAGATTTGGTGTGCAAACTAGAAAGATCCCTTTATGATCTAAACAAATCACCAAGGATGTGAAACCAAAAGTTCGACACATACATCCTTAGTTTTGGATTTGTGAGAAGCAAAATTGATCATTGTATATATTCCAAAGAAGAAGGTGGTCATTTCATATATGCATCTTTGTATGTCAATGACATGTTGCTGATTGGAAATAGCATGGATGTAATAAAGGAGGTGAAGAAGCATCTATCCTCCAAGTTCGACATGAAGGATCTCAGTGTAGCTAACTTCATTCTGGGAATGGATATTAAGGGATATAGAGAAGCTAGAAAGCTCTGGTTGAACCAAATGAATTATATTCAAACAGTTTTAAAACGTTTCAACATGTAGAATTGAAAACCAGTAAAGGTGTCAATTCCTATGAGAGAAATACTAACTACTAAAAAATGTCCAAAGACATGGGAATAAATAGAGGACATGTCACTTGTTCCCTTTGCAAGTGTTGTTGGTATTCTAATGTATGTGATGTTATGCACTCGACCAGACATTTCCCATGTAGTGGGAGTGTTGAGAAGATACATGTCGACACCTGGGAAGGAGCATTGGACATCTATCAAAAACGTATCTAGGTATTTGTGTGGCACAAAAGATTATGTTATATTCTACCAAGGAAAACCTGGAGGAGATAGTGAATTAAATGTACATGGATTTTTCGATGTCGATTGGGTTGGAGATCTAGATCGATAGAGGTCAACTAGTGGATATGTGTTGAAAATGTTCAGTGGATAAATTGGTTGAATGAGTAAGCGACAAGAGTTTGTAGCCTTATCAACAACGCAAGTTGAATACATGGCAACCACTCATGGAAGCAAAGAAGCAGTATGGGGAAAAGTTTGTGTTCAGGAATTGTGTTTGCCTAGATATCTATGAAGATAAGTTGCCACTGTCAAAGCGCAATATTTATGGCAAAGAACCCAACTTATCATTCCAATACTAAGCACATAGATGTACAATACCATTTAGTGAGAGACATGGTATAAAGAAACACGGTGTTCTTGGAGAAAGTAGACAAGATGGAAAACATAACAGACACTTTGACCAATTTTGTGAGTACTGTGAAGTTCTCTTGGGGCAGAGAGGCAATGGGCATTGTTTCCCTGGGTCTATGAATGAAAGTTTAGAGGTATTTTAGTCTCATCAAAGAAGACAAAAAGTGGGATAGCATTGGGTTGTTATATTATTTGCAGTGAAAGTCGAGGTGGATCGATTGACAGTTGAAGGTCAAGGTGATTCGACTGGGTAATGATGAAGTCAAGGTGGATCGACAGTAAGTCGAAGGTCGACATTAGTCGAACAGGTAAAGTTGAAATTGAAGGTCAAGGTGTTTCAACATGGTAAAGAAACCAACAACAAGTCAAAGAGGTCAATTGACAAGAGGTCGATAGGTGGGTGTGTGGCGACCAACTGAAGATTGAATGAAGGTCAACTGGTATTCGATGGGTAATCAGACTTGGTAGTCCACTGTAATAAAATCCCAATATTCACGGGATTTGTAGACAATGATCTGCATGGATCTATAACCATTTTTGGGAACCTTTTCTTTAGGGTTTTTCCTGTTGTAAATCCTATAAATAAGACATGTTGTAAGGTCATAAAGGCTAATAAATTAATCAATAATCGTAGAGGTTATTGGTCATGTAGATGTAAGCCGAATTGGCTACAAGGTTGTTCTTGTGTAAGCAAGATGGTATGATGTCAATTGTGTATTAGGTGTGGACCAAGGTTAGACATGTAACCTTTTATTCTAAATGAATAAGACAACAAGGAGTATAACGCTCAAGGAATGTTGGTTTCCCAGTTTGGGTTTCTAGGGTAAAATCTCTATGTATTGTGTGCTTGATGTGTCATTTATTTTCTTGATTAAATCTATTGTCCTCTCTTCTACTAGGTTTAGTGTGGAAGTGTGTCTCATTTTTTAGCAATAAGAAATAGAACAAAATTCAAGACAATAAATTGGTAGAAAATGCCTTAAGCCATCTCACATATTGTATTCATTCCAATGATACAAATATATAATACGTAAGTGAAACCACCTCAATTTCTCTCACATAAACAAGTCATCAGGAGATCATATAGGAGGAAAAGTAGGATCTAGAACACGCTTAGAATAAAAACTATATCCCATAATGTGAAAAATATGTCAAAGGTGGTGTGGGACTTAATGATTGTATAAAGTGTCATAGAATAACATTCCCCCAAAAAAACAAAATCATAATTCCAAACAATAATACCAAAAAATAAGGTGCATAAATTGGTTCCATCTCCAAGTCTCCATGATGAAACTCATGAGTTGGGCCTCAATGAAGAACTACATGAAAAACTACCAAATCTAGATGTTGAAAACTTTGTAAATTCCCACTATGTAATCATGTGAGACAAAATGCCTATAATTGTTCACTGATGTGAACTCCAATATGATGAGAGTGAACCATGAGAAGTTAATCAATTGCTGGTCTAACACATATTTGAAAAATCCTAATAACTTAATCAAATTCCAAGTTGCAATGCATATGGATCTATCTATCTCTGCTTGGTCGAATGATCATCAAAGTGAACAAAGTGTCCATAATATTGCTCTATAAAATGACACAAAATAATCTCAACCAACATCACGATCGTCAATTTGTTAGTCCAAATCTACCATCTACAGACTATTGATGCCCATCTGGAATTTTTTTGCTTAAGTCTTCCATCTACAAATTGTTGATGCCCATATTGCATATTGTTTTTTTAAGCCTGCCATCTACAAATTGTGGATTCCCATCTAGCATATTGTTGTTATTGGTGAAACTTGAAACCTAAAAACCATATATATTCCCACCTTTGTCAACTAAAAGGGGAGACATCATCATTGTATTTGGTGTTTTTTGGTTGATCACTAACCATATTCACTTGATTTTTGTACCCTCTCCTTTGAGTGCAAGATAGTGCCATATTCATTTCACTATTTGTTGCAAGATGTGTCTTTACTCGAGATTAAATTATGTGGTAAGACTGGTATATCTTCTTGGTTTTCGATGACCATTGCCAAGGATTGATCCACAATGAATCTATAATCTTGCAATTTTGTTTCACTTGGAGCATATGTTTGTTGAATGATTATTCTTTCCACAATGTTGTCAAGGATGGATATCAAAACATTGATTCTTCATGTGACCAATTCTATTACTATGCTCATACTCAAGTTTTTCTTCAATGAATTCTGATGTATTTTTATCAAGAATTACTCCACTCACAAACTTAAGCAATTTGGAGTAATATAGGATATGAAATTTGTTGCCTCTGTCATATCCTAAACCATGTCAATTTTTTTTAACTGTATTTGTTCCCATTCAAATCTATATCCATAGCCATAGAGAAATCATGTCTAGTCATAGCCACAAAGTATTCATATCTATCCATAGCCACAGAGTGATCATCTCTAACCATAGCTACAAAGTAGTCATCTCTATCCATAGCCACAAAGCAGTCATCTCTAACCATAGCCACATAGCAATCATTTTTGTCACCAATGTCATCATTTTTTTCTTTTAATAAAAGGTAATGGGGCCCTACCTAAATAGAATGAACAATAATAAAGAATAAGACTAAATGTTCGATGGATATAATTCCTTAATATAGTATAATCGATTGGTGAATTACATTCTATACGAAAAGATACCAATTTTATCAAAACGATGAATAGAATATGACCACCCAACCAACCACAAAATTACTTATAATAAATGATATATTATCATTGTAATGAAAAAGAAAGAGGTTCACCAGTCTTGTTAATGAAAGATTCGATAAAAGAATGGGATTAAAGAATTAAAGAATTAGACCACCAAGAAATAGACTTAGAATTTTTGGATTGTTGATCGAATTCATGGGGTACAAAGATTCAAAACTTGAAGTTTCTTTGTTAATTCAATAAAAACAAAAGAACATATATCGTACAACTAATAAAGTTATTTCGTAAGGTTTCCACAACGTTGCAAACATGAGCAAGTAGTACATGGACAAAAAGACTCTTAATTACCACGTAATAGAACTACTTATAGCTATAATACCATAGACAGTTTCTCCCAAAAAGAAAGATCTCATGGAATAGATTTTACAGGGACCAAAAGGCAATGTAGAGATAAATCTGTAATATAGCCCAAATAAAATGATAGGACCTAAGACTCCTGCCCATCATGATAATGGATCCCATAGTAGACCATTATTGATCTAAAATATTGTTTTACGTTCTTAAGGTCAACCTCACGAAGATTTGAATCCCCCTGCGTTTTTAGAGAGGTGGTACTCCTCTTGTTCTTATGATTCCAAGAAAATAAAATGAAACAAAATGAAATCTGAAAAGGACCAGACTTTGTATTTACATTCACATTCAAGGAAAATTGGGACCATGTGTTTTAAAAGAAACCCATATGTATAATATTTGCAATGAGAATAGATTAAGATGCATACATAATATAAAGAATTGATATATCCATCGCAGCATTCATCAAATCATTTAACAATACCACAAATAGAGAGAATACAAATTGGACCACAAATAAAAGAGAGCTTTAAATTATCATTCCATAAAGAACCAAAAATATTATGATAGATAAAACATTGGGTAAATCAAACTTATGTTCAAAGTCTTTGAGAATACAATAATGTAATATCCTGAGTAGCTCTCTTGGAGTCTCAAAAATAATAATGAGTCTTTAAATAGAAATGTAAATGTCTTTAAAGAAAATAAAATGCAGTCTCCCTTCAAAGAGGATTGGGATTGGGATCTTGTGGACCATAAAATGAAAAGACCTAGAAGATAAGAGAAGGACAACCAAGAATCATCTTGAATCCCACAGAATACCAAGAAGGCAAAGTCAAGATGATAAATAATTGTAGCAGAAATGGACAGAAGAAAAATTGAAAGGATAGAGTTAATGTTTGACTCATTGTGATGGAAAAATTTCATCACCCTCACTTTCTTGCAGTTGGCTCCTTTATAGGTACATGTTGTGGTTGAGGTGGCATAACTGCTCTAATTGTTTCTTGATTTTTTAGTTCAATAATTTCGATTAATGTTGTTTTCAACCATTCCTTAATGTACTCTCTTAAAGGTTCCATGGTAATTTCATGTTTAGTTTTAATCTCAAATAACTGACTTTCAAATTCCCTCGGATCTAGCTCGGATTGATGCAATGTGTCATCAGTTGTCATGGGTCTTGGATTTATTACGACCCTTAATCAATGTATTATGCATTAATAATGGCATTATGTTTTTACTAGTGACAAATGATGTGGAAGGGGTAATTAATATGACGGGAAATGGTTATGTGATGGTATGATGGACGAAAAGTATTAAGTATCAAGGTGCAAAATTATGTATGGGAAATGCTAAGTGTATAACACGGAAATGTGGAGTTGTGGGGTTGTGGACCTAAATACTTGTGAACACATCTTCGGGAAATGGTGACAATGCTCGCATTGAGATTGCAAATATGGTTAAGTGTTGAGAGAGATGCGTACTTGTAGATGTGCAGACCTACGAACAAGGAAAAGTGAGGGGGAGTAAGGAAGTCCGCTCTGAAACGAGAAATATGGCTAAGTATGAAAAGAAGTAAAAAGTGGAAAGTGAATGCAGACCTACGGACTTGTGGAGGTTGAAACTTAGGAAAGAATTGAGGGATGGTATATAGCTCTACATCTGTATTGCTTGAATTTGGCTAAGTGTTGGGAGAGTAAAACATGGTAAGTGTTGGTGAAGTATATAATGGAATTACGTGAAATATGGTACGTGAAAATAAGAAAATGGAAATGAAATATGAAATTTGGGAAAAGAATAATGGAAAAACGAAAATGTAAATGAGTTGCGAGAATGAACTAGAAAATGGAAATGATTTATGGGAAAATGGAAATGGATTATGGAAATGAACATAGAAATTGTGAAAATATAGAAAATGAAAATGGAAATAGGAAAAAAGGAAATAGGAAAAGTAAAATGGAAAATGGAAAATGGAAAATGAAAATGGAAATGGTAAATGGTAAATGGTAAATGGTAAATGAAAATGAATTATGGAAATAATGTGGAAATGAATTATGAAAATGACTAAGTGGTGGGTATTATGAAAATGAACTAAGTGGATAATGAAAATGAAAAT
>JZKD02S0026594.1:0-26601 GCA_000966675.3 Picea glauca | reverse complement strand
TAGGTTGGTAATCACTTCATTTATGTAGTGTTGTATGTTGATGACATGTTGTTGGTAGGAAATAACATGGATGTTATCAAGGAGGTGAAATTGTAGCTATCCTCCAAATTTGACACGAAGGATCTCGGTGCTGCTAACTTCATTCTAGGAATGGAGATTAAAAGAGATCCTGCAAACAGGAAACTCTGGTTGAATCAGAGAAAATATGTTGAGATGATATTGTAGAGGTTTAATATGCATGGAAGTAAACCGATCAAGGTTCCTATTCCCATAGGTGTAGAGTTATCTACAAATCAGTGTCCCAAGACGCAGGAAGAAGAAGAGGACATGTCCCATGTTCTGTATGCCAGTGCAATTGGTAGTTTGATGTATGCAATGGTTTGTACTAGACCAGACATTGCACATGCAGTGGGAGTTTTGAGTAGGTATATGTCAAAACCAGGGAAGGAGCATTGGACAATAGTAAAGAGGGTCTTCAAGTATCTTTGTGGCACCACCAGTTATGGATTGTGCTACGAAGGAAGGCCGAGATTGGACAGAGTGGTGGACATACATGGCTTTGCTGATGCAGACTGGGCTGGAGATCTGGATCGCAAAATATCTACAAGTGGGTATGTGTTTAACCTATTTGGAGGACCAATCAGTTGGATGAGAAAAATACAGGCTGTAGTGGCACTCTCAACTACAGAAGCTGAATACATGGCAACCACTCATGAAACAAACAGTAAGATTAGATTGTGATAGTCAGAGTGCAATATTTCTAGCAAAGAACCCAACTTATCATTCGAAGACAAAGAATATTGATGTTCAATATCACTTTGTGAGAGACATGGTTGAGGAAAAGAAGGTGTTGCTGGAAAAGGTTGGCACTTTGAAGATGTTGCAGATTCATTGACAAAGTCTGTGAGCACAGATAATTTCTCCTGGAGTAGAGTAACAATGGGCATTGATGCCTTGGATTGTTGACTATATAATCCCCTGGACCTCTGGATGCAAAGAAAACAACAAGTGGGAGAATTTGGGTATGTGTTATATTCTTTGCATGTGTGTGTGTGGGTGCGTCAGATATGACAACTGCGTCTGACAATCCCTTGTACACCTTAGCTATTTTGCTATTTTTAGTGGTTTTGTAAATTAATCTCAGATTAAGGGATTAGGGTTTTAGTATCTACAGAATACCTAAAAAAATTGTATATATTGTATGGTGAATGGTGAAATTTGATATAATGAATATAAGAAAGGTTTTCCCGGTTGAGGGTTTCTAGTATAAAATCTTTGTGTACTCTATATTGATTAAATTTTGTTTTTCTTAAGAATATATATGCATGGCTTTACTTCACAGGTTTAAAACTTACATGTTGTGCATTGAAAATCCTCCAGACATTGTTCTTCATAATCCTTTTTCTCAACGCATAACAACATAGTCTATTTTCATGCTTCGTCTATCAATATTTGGGTTGTGTGTTGAATTTCCTCATGCATGCAAGCCTCCTCCAAAGATCTTTGCATCATGCGATGTAATTATTCATGTGCACGAGATTCTTCCAGTGAACTCTATGTCTCCCACTACACTTATTCATGGATTTGTGCTTCCTCTAGCGACCTTTACGTCACCCTCTTTACTTCTTATTGGATACGTGCCTCTTCAAGAGACCCCTAAGTTTCTTATTGCATGTTCAAGGGCCCTATGTGCATCACACAAAAACTGCTTTAGCTGAGCAACATCAAAATTAGGAGGGGGTTGGGGTGCCTTCTTGATATAACCATTTGGTTATTGACCCGAGCCTTCACCATGCTCAAATTCTACCCCAATAGTTTCCCCTCCATGGGTTACTACCCGGACATCTGCTTCCAGTACATTCTTCTTCTTGTTTTTGTACAATTCGACATGCACCATTCTACAATTATCCTTCTTGTCCTACCAGTTCTACAGTAATTTGGGACTATCCTTGGTTACATGTCCAGGACTATAACAATATACGTAGAGCACACACGACTTAGTGAAAAATCGTGAGACATGACCAATATCACCGCAATTGAAAAATGTGAGGGGTCTACTTACTCCTCCACCATATTCGCGATCGTGACCATGCCCATTTCCACCTTGGGGTCCTCCTTGATATCTACCTTTGTTGGTGCCACTAGAATCACCACCCTTTTCCTCCTCTTGTACCTAGAAAGCATCCTAGATGTTGTCTTGCATTAACTGAAGGGAGCGATAGATATTGACATCATGACCTACAAATTTAAAAAACTCATAGAATGGAGTGTGAGTCATTGTATGATACTTCTATAATGTGGGACATTGGGGTGGCATATGGCCCCACTTCCTACAAATATCACACCATTCTCATTGCCCATATGAAAATAGACTCGATGTGTCAGTCACCACATAATTTGGAAGGATTGTATTGACGATACCCCTATGAATAACATGTAGTACACCATATGTGCTCACACACAAATTTAGTCTTGGACATATCTTGTAGATGTATTGTTAGGTTAGTCGGTTGCGACTGAACCTGCACCACCTCGACTTATTTCTCTGTGCCTCTAGGTGTAGCCTCCCATTGCATTGCGATCTCCACTCCCTCAGCCTGAGTCGCCACCTTTTTTCTGGGTGACAAGGACTCAAAAATAGGGGAGATATCCCCCAAGGAACCATTCTCTATGTTGTATGTCCTGGATCTATAATGTCAGGCAATCCAACAAGATTTTGAACCGTTGGTCATAATCCCAGAAAATTTCTCCTTTTTTCTACTTAATTTCCTTGATTTTTGTAATGCACTGGGATTTTGACTTTGACTTTTGAAACTCCTGAAGAATATATTTCTTGGTCTCAGCCAAGAACCTCACCTGTATTGTTGGCACAATAGCCTTGTATTTCATGTACCATGTTGGGGCCCTATCCCCAAACGTAGTCTCTAGTTTCGCGATCTTAGCCATGTCGTCTGTATTTCTCTTTAAAGACCATATTGCTTTAGAGGTGAACCCATGTTGTTCTGCATCATCCTTACCCGTCCCATGGAATATGTGCAACCTCAGTGTACTATCTTGATTTTCCAATTTTGAACTAGAACTGGTTCCTCCTTTCTGTTTGTTATTGGATGGATGTTTCCACACCACTATCACTTGGGGTAAAGTATTTTTGACTTCACCTTCTTCTTCACTTGTCTTGTCACTTATTTCTTCCTCTTCTCTTTATTCGACTCCAATTTCTTCACTAACTACTATGTTTTCTTATTCATTAAAAATTCACAAGGAGGATGGTACAAAGGGGGGGTAAGACCATCTTCTTCTTAAAATTCTCATGAGGTGAACCAAAGAGATATGAACCTGTAGCCATGAAAGACCATTTAATAATATCAACTCATCTCCCCCACCACTAGGGGAGCCTCCATATTCCTTTTATTTTGGTGCACCAAAAGTATGTGCTCTCTCTTCCTCACTTGACTACATACCACAAACTTCTTATCTTTCCTTTGGGATGATCCATGTAGTACCATTTCATTCTTGATGCAGGAGCATCTCTCCACATCAGCCAGCCAGCCACATTGGCATGTGCATTCAAGGCTGAAGAGAGGCGCAACCCTCATCTTCAATTTTGAATTTGAATGTAATTTAATGTTAGGATGTTGAGCCGTGAGGCTGTGATATGCACACAGGCTGTAGGTAGATAGGCCTTTAATATTTGAAGGCTGAGTTCTAGATCTTATTTGCGGACTAGACAACCCATTCAATTCCATTGAATAGGGTAGGTAGATTGGAGGGAATAGCTCAAAGAGCCCCCTCATGTAAAATATCTGGGATGATAATTGTATCTTAGGGGAGAGAGTCTGTGAGTAGAGAGCAGAAGAAAAGGAGCCAAGATCTTGTTACATTCTGCGCTCAGAACACATTTGTAAAGATACATTTTGATTAATATAAATCAGAGCAGTTTTCATGCATATTGTCTGTGTTATGTGAATGTCTTTGTGTGTTCTTTATGCTGTAGATGTAGGCTAGACATTTGCAGAGAGTTGTTTGATTTTCAGGCTTGAGAGGTCTTTGAGGCTTCACACTAGAAGGGTGTGACATAACACTGCGGGTTTTGATAGCCAGTGCACTGAAGCACTTCTGAACTCTGCAGAGTCAGACAAAGATGTGCCAGGAGGGAACAATAGCTGAAATCGATAGTTTAGAGGAAGACCTTTGAGGTTGCTGAACACCTTAGGAGGCAAGGCTGTGGGGAAACATAGTTGTAGATAGAATCTCTGAGGAGTTATGTAAATCTCTACCAGTTGGGAATCGAGCATGTGCAAGGGAGTGCACATAAGAACTCTACTGTGAGTTCAGATGGAAATAAGAATCATTGAGGGTTCTTGATACTCTGCCAGGAGGGCATTGAGACAGTGTGCAGATAGGCACAGAGAGGAAAAGAACTCTTTGATTTATGTGATTTAAGGAAGAATCCACCGAAGGATCTTCACAGGGTTACTGAACACCCTGAAGGACTCAACAATCAGGTTGGTTGAGTAGAAGGATAGCCATGAGTGCATATGAATTCTCCATTTGAGGGAGAAAGGAAAAAGGATGAGTTTCCTTGGAGGTCGAAGCTACAGGAAAGCTCAGGGTGGATAACACCTTGTGTGTGCAGAGGTTTTGCAAGAAGCACAGAAGCCGAAGAACCCTTTGAGGATTTGACGAGAGAAACTCAGGAGGAATGACACCATTGTGAACATAGGTGAGACTTAAAGCTGAAGATCTCGTAGAGGAAAGGAAAAGGTCGAGGCCTTTAGCACTTGGGAAATATTCCAAGCACTGGAAGAAAGCGCAAAAGCTCAGGAGGGAGCATAGCTGCCATCGGATCTATCGAAAGGATCTAGACCGTTAAAAGCTTCTACGTCTAGGGAGCAGCAGGAAAGCGCACAGGAGAAGAGGAGATCGTGAGCCATCAGATCTCACTTAGACAGTTGATAGCCATTAGATATGTTAGGAGTTATGCAGAGTTTAAGCCTTCGTGAACAGGGGAGAGAAAGTCCCGAAGGAGTCATATTGGGATTTCAGCATTCGGGAGTTCGGAGGATGAGAGTCCGGTTACTCGACCTTAGAAATCGTGAAATTGCGAAAGAATCTGAGCCGTCCATCTGCGGGAGGACACGTGTCGTGGGATCCTCTCTATCAGGGATTTGAACATCAGGGTTCAGAAGAGGAATTCTTTCAACTTTGCGAGTGGCGAAGTCGCGAAGTGGATCAGGACCATCCATTTGAGAGTGGATAGGTGGCGCACTCACCGACAGGGAGGTCATACCTTCATTGAACAATTCAGGGTTTCGTGGGTTGAAGAGCCGAGAGTTCAACATTAGAATTTGTGAAGTTGTGAAGTCCAAAATTCCCAGAAGGCAGGAAGTTCCATTGTGGGACCCGCGTTGGCGACGTGTCAGAATTTCACCATTTTGGCATATCGGAGGATAAGAGGTCGAGACCTTTGTCTTGAAGGTCCCAAAGTCACAAGTAGAGAAGACGCAAGAAAATCATAGCCATTTATTAGGAGGAGGACAGGTGGCAGAGATCTAGGGATATTGTGAACTCGAAAGTTCGTGGGGCGAGAGCCCAAAGATTGAGCGCTCCAAATCGTGAGAGGTGAAGTCGTGAGGAGTGTGGATATCCATCGGATCTAGGTCCCAGGAGGACCATTGAATCAAGAGCCTCATCACGCGTTTCGTGTGTTCGGAGGTTCGGAGGTAGGAAGGACCTTGTCTCAATTGCAGGGATCATGAAGTGTTGAGAGCCGAGGCATGGAGGAAATACGTGACAGGACCACAAGCTGGGCTCGAGGAAGTAGACTTGTGGACACACATCACACATTTGGAGGAGTCCACACCCCGTTGGCCTCTTATGTCTCGAGGACTCGGGAGATAAAGGAACAAAAGTTCAAGCCTTCGACTCGTGAAGTCGCGAGTAGCAAGAACGAGAGGAGAAAAGTCAATATCACCTCTCGGGGGTTCGGGAAAGAAAGGTGCCAATTTTGGACCTTTGAACTCGCGAAGGCGCTAGAGGTGAAGGGTGCTAGTGCTTAGCCTAGCTGGCGGTCACGCAAGGAGGGCACTGACAAAGGGAGAGCTTTACCCATTTCACAATCTCGGGTATCGCGAGATCGGAGAGAAAGAGTCGGAAGTCACGACCCGTGAACTCGCGAGATTTCGAGCCACGAAAAAGGACCTGTGGATCGATTTGAAAAGAGATTCCAGTAGGGAATCCAAAAGAGCCGATCCAACTCAAAGGGGTTAAAGAATGATCCTGTGAGTGGATATCGGCCCAAGGGCTGATAGGTCTGCGTCAGTTTTGGTATCAGAGCGGGAACTTTGTTTGTATATTTCAAGCAGAGGGAGAAGGCAAAGGAAGACAGAGTGGTGGGGACTCTATAAGGATTGTTTGCAGGTAGGAAACAATCCATAGACAGTCAGAAGGACTATAGGAGAAGCTTAAACACTCAGGGTTTCAGAGTGACAGCAGCAGATTTTCCAGCAGGGCAGACAAGAATAACAAGATGGCTACTAAACGCCATACGAGTGCTAGAAGGAAAGACCCATAGATGATGAGCAAAGCTGAATGGGATGAAGAACTCGCTGAGATGAACGCGAGGATGGATGAACTTGCATTGGAGATGCAGTAGAATGCAAGGTCAAGATGGATGTATGAATGGCCCATGGGGAAGCCGAAGGAAAAATGGCCAGTCAAGGAGTTGATGGCTAGAAGACATCATAGGCTATTGAGAAGGTGGTTGAGGCATGCTGAAAACCTCAACAGACCAAAAGAAGGGGTTCAAATATGTGAACCAGAGACTGGGAGAAGCCTCAGTAATAAGGATGAATTGGGATCAACTGAAGATCTCAAGAACTGCCAGGAGGGAAGAGAGGAAATTCCCAATTTCCAGGAGGGCAAGGGGTTGAGATCACTACAAGATATCACATACTGTCATGAGGACAACCGGGGAATTTCATATTGCCAGGTGGGCATGAGAACAAAGATGGGACTATCTGAAAGTCTCATGGACTTGGAGGTAAGTTCAATTCGTCGTGGGGTGCTGATGAAGATGGGATCAATTGATCTCATAGTCTGCGAGGAGGGCAGCGAAGAAATCCCATATTTCCAGGTGGGTAGGGATAAGTAGGTGAGGCTATGTGAGAGTCTCATGAACTCAAAGGTGATTTTGGATCAGCAGATGCAATTGGCAAAGGATGAAGATCTGAGGAATCTTCTAATGATTGGAGGAATTCAAATATTCCTGCCACACAGCCCAGAGGAGGCCAAAGTCTATGTTGCAGATGAAGAAACAATAGCAAAAGTAGGACAAGTAGCTGAGACTGTCAGGGAAGAAGAATTGGAGAAGACATTAGAAGCTGCCCAAGAAGGAGAGGATGATGAGCATTCCAAGGAATGGCTCAATATTTTGAGCCAGGAAACTGAAAAGACTGCAGCATTGGAGCTTGCAGAAATGGAGGAAGAAGAAGAAGAAGACAACATTAGTTTGGCTGATCTGTATGGACAGATTGAAGCCCTGGAGAGAAGGGTGATAGTGCAGAGCATGCATATCCAATAGGTGAAGTTGGAAGAAGATGAAGAAGGCATGGGAGGTCATAGTGATCTACCCAATTATAGAAAATTTTTGTAGCTGGGGAGACTGCAAAAACAGAACCAACCACTAGAGTAGCTGGACAAAGTGATCGAGAAGATCAAGGAGCTGAAAAAAGCAGCAGCAGTAGCAACAGAGAAGTAGTAGCAGTAGAAATATGGAGTAGATGAACAACTCCAGATATTTGTTTGGGATCCAGGAGGATTTCCAAAGCTGAGAGGGGAAGCTCATGAGAAGGAGCTCATGAATTTTGTAGCTGAGGAGTATGATGTAGGAGCATCTCTCCACATCAGCCAGCCAACCACGTCAGCATGTGCATTCAAGGCTAAAGAGAGGTGCAACCCTTGTCTTCAATTTTGAATTTGAATGTAATTTAATGTTAGGTTGTTGAGCCATGAGGCTGTGCTATGCGCACAGGTTGTAGGTAGATATGCCTTTAATATTTGAAGGCTGAGTTCTAGATCCAATTTGCGAACTAGACAACCCATTCAATGCCATTGAATAGGGTAGGTAGATTGGAGGGAAGAGCTCAAAGAGCCCCCTCATGTAAAATATCTGGGATGATAATTGTATCTCAGGGGAGAGAGTTTGCGAGTAGAGAGTAGAAGAAAAGGAGCCGAGACCTTGTTACAGTCCACGCTCAGAACACATTTGTAAAGTGACATTTTGATTAATATAAACCATAGTAGTTTTAATGCATATTATCTGTGTTATGTGAATGTCTTTGTGTGTTCTTTATGCTATAGATGTAGGCTAGATAGTTGCAGAGAGTTGTTTGATTTTCAGGCTTGAGAGGTCTTTAAGGCTTCACACCAGGAGGGTGTGACAGAACGTTGTGGGTTATGATAGCCAGTGCATTGAAGCACTTCTGAACTCTGCAGATTCAGACAAAGATGTGCCAGGAGGGAACAGTAGTTGAAATCGATAGCTCAGAGGAAGACCTTGGAGGTTGCTGAACACCTCAGGAGGTAAGGCTGTGGGGAAACACAGTTGTAGACAGAATCTCTGAGGAGTTTTGTAAATCTCTTCCAGTTGGGCATCGAGCAGGTGCAAGGGAGTGCACATAAGAAATATGCTGTGAGTTCAGATAGAAACAAGAATCATTGAGGGTTCTTGATACTCTGCCAGGAGGGCATTGAGACAGTGTGCAGATAGGCAAAGAGGGGAAAAAAACTCTTTGAGTTCTGTGATTTAAGGAAGAATCCACCGAAGGATCTTCACAGGGTTACTGAACACCTTGAAGGACTCAACAATCAGGTTGGTTGAGTAGAAGGATAGCGAGGAGGGCATCTGAATTCTCCATTTGAGGGAGAAAGGAAAAAAGACAAGTTTCCTTGGAGGTCGAAGCTACAGGAAAGCTTAGGACGAATAACACCTTGTGTGCGCAGAGGTTCTGCAAGAAGCGTAGAAGCCGAAGAACCCTTTGAGGATTCGAAGAGAGAAACTTAGGAGGAATGACGCCATTGTGAATGCAGGTGAGACTCAAAGCTGAAGAGCTCACAGAAGAAAAGTAGAGGTTGAGGCCTTTAGCACTTGGGAAATCTTCCAAGCACTGGAAGAAATAACAAAAGCTCAGAAGGGAGCATAGATGCTGTCGGATATGCTGAAAGGATCTAGACCGTTAAAATATTCTACATCCAGGGAGTAGCAGGAAAGCGCACAGGAGAAGAGGAGATCGTGAGCTTTCGGATCTCACTCAGACAGCCGATAGCTTTTAGATCTGGCAAGATTTATGCAGAGTTTAAGCCTTCGTGAATAAGGGAGAGAAAGTCCCGAAGGATTCGTATTAGGATTTCAGAATTTGGGAGTTCGGGAGTTCAGAGGACGGGAGTCTGGCTACTCGACCTCAGAAATATTGAAATTGTGAAAGAATCTGAGCCTTCCATCTGCGGGAGGACACGTGTCGCGGGATCCTCTCTATCGGGGATTCAGACATAGGGGTTCAGAAGAGGAAGTCTTTCAACTTCGCGAGTGGCGAAGTTGCGAAGTGGATCAGGACTATCCATCTGAGAGTGGACAGGTGGCACACTCGTCGACACAGAGGTCAGACCTTCATTAACCAATTTGGGGTTTTGTGGGTTGAAGAGCCGAGAGTTCAACATTAGGATTCGCGAAGTCGTGAAGTCCGAAATTCCCAGAAGGTGGGAATTTCCATCATGGGACCCGCGTTGGTGACATGTCGAAATTTCACCATTTCGGCATATCAGAGAATAAGATGTCGAGACCTTTGTTTTGAAGGTCCTGAAGTAAGAAGTAGCGAATCCACAAGAAAATCGTAGCCATTTGTTAGGAGGAGGACAGGTGGCATAGATATAGGGATCTCGCGAACTCAGAAGTTCGCGGGGCGAGAGCCCAAAGATTGAATGCTCCAAGTTGTGAGAGGTGAATTTGTGAGGAGCATGGATAGTCATTGGATCCAGATCTCGGGAGGACCGTTGGATTAGGAACCTCATTGCACGTTTCACGTGTTCGGAGGTTCGGAGGTTGGAAGGACCTCGTCTCAATTGCAGGGATCACAAAGTGCAGAGAGACGAGGCACAGAGGAAATACGTGGCAGGACCACAAGGTGGGCCCAGGGAAGTAGACCGGTGGACACACATCACACATTTGGAGGAGTCCACACCCCATTGACCTCTCGCATCTCGGGGACTTGGGAGATAAGGGAACAAAAGTTCAAGCCTTCGACTCGCGAAGTTGCGAGTAGCGAGAACGAGAGGAGAAAAGTCAATATCGCCTCTCGGGGGTTCGAGAAATAAAGGTGCCAAGGTTGGACCTTTGAACTTGCGAAGGTGTGAGAGGCGAAGGGTGCTAGTGCTTAGCCTAGCTGGAAGTCACACAAGGAGGGTGATGAAAAAGGGAGAGATGTACCCATTTCGTGATCTCGGGTATTGCGAGATCAGAGAGGAAGAGTCGGAAGTCATGACCTGTAAACTCGCAAGATTGCGAGCCGCGAAAAAGGACCTGTGGATCGATTTGAAAAGAGATTCTAGTAGGGAATCCGAAAGAGCCACTCTAGCTCAAAGGGGTTAAAGAACGATCCTGTGAGTAGATATCGGCCCAAGGGCTGATAGGTCTATGTCAATTCTTCATATTTTGGTTTGATCTATGCATTTCCACCTTGCATGACATCACTCTCTCCACTAAACATATGAATTCTTCATGCTCCATCCTCTCTCATGCTCAATGCACTGCCACTACGTCGAGTGCCAAATTATCTTTTGATTGGCATCTCATGGTACTGGGTGAAAACTTCTCTTCTTGTCAACACATAATCGTGTGATGCTTCCTCCTCTGAGTCTAAGGGTGCACCACAAATTTTCACCCATGCACCACACATGTGCACTCTCTTCTCTCTTAAGGTTGCGACATACCCCAACAACCAAATGGTATGTGATTCATCACCTAGGCCCTCACTACCACTATTATAACTACTAGTATCTTCCATGCCAAGCCTCTTCATAGGTCTGTCCTCGCATGTTCTCCACTCTGGCACAACATCCTCTCCCACACCACTTCTTGGTGTGAGTTTCCTCTTCATTCTGGACTCGACTTCTCACCGCGTACCCTTGGCTAACTCTTCTCTACTCCTCTGCTAAAATTTCTCTCTTAGTTCATATTTTGTTGTGTATCTCTTGACTCTTTTTCTCCTCTTCTCTTCCAGGTCCATTCAATTCCTCACCTCATCTCCACAACTTCTTGGATCCTCCTCATTGGATCCATATTTTGGCTCTTTTTCCCCCATCTTTTCCAAATCCTCCCCCCCCCCCCCCATTTTAGGGGGTTTACTTTTCCATTCTATCAGGTTCCATGTGCATCATTCTTCTTTCCATGCACAACATATTGATCCAAAGTGGAATTTATTCTAGTATCTACTTCCTCAAATATTCTTTGAACTTTCTTTCAGCCTCACTAAAAGAATCACTATATTCTACAAAAAAACTCAATAATGTATCCTTCCTTCACTCAAGCTAACCAAAAATAAATAGCTTGAGTCCACTTGTTATCTAGCACCTTCAAGTTATCAAGCTTGGATTGATCCCAAATTGTCGGCTCCACTGGCAACATAACGAAATTGAATTCAACTTGTCTCTTTAACCATTCATGTAGCATACATGGAAATTCTAGGAAGAAAATCTCATGCATATCCGAGTAAATATATCTTCCTTTCCATTCCATCACATTCACCCACAATCCTTGTATCTCTCAAAAGGGAAAACTTGTCTTCTTTCACTTCTATCTAGTCTTAAATCTCCTCCTTAGAAGGATGCCAAATAATTTTTCTTTTCCTCCATCGATATCAATAATACTTCAGGTCTCAAAAACAAAACGATTTGTAGGGTGTTTTCCTTCGGTTGACGTTTGCACGTGTTCCATCCTTCTTAACATTGGGGAGTTTAGACCCAAGGTTCATCTAGATCTATTCGAAAATCCTCGGCCGAGGATGCGGAAGGTATCACCTGAGATGTAGAGAGGATCACAAAGACCATAAGTTCTTGTGACAGGGATGAAGGATTAAACATATGCAACATTACTACAATTGACATCCATCTAACTCAGGTATGATAATCTATTTAGCACTAAGAATTGAAACTATGCACACACATATTCAACTCATTCATAACAAACACAAAATAGATCAGAACTGCCATATCTTTATTATTGAGAGTATTCCATTACAACAAAGACATACAATATGTTGAATAATTGCTTAGGAAAACCATGGAACTTTATATCATTACTATATATAAAATAATAGGAAAACAAAATAATGTACCATGCGCCTTGTCTTAGGATTAAGAAAGAACAAAGACACATGAATATATTCAAAACATCAAAAGATTAAAATAGGCTCAAAGTGAGATCGATACTGATAACTAAGCTAACTCAAAACTCTCCGACTGATTATCTCACGAGATAACCTTTTTTTTCTGAGCTTAGCGCTCTTTTTTATATCTTCCATTGTTGGGAAGCATTGTCTTTTTCTTCTTTGCTCCACTTGCTTGTTTGATCCAACTGCCTCACATGCTTTTGGTGCCTACCAATGATCCACGTAGACTCTTTGCATCATGGATAATATTGACTATCTTTCCAACTCATATTTTGTCCACCCCACATCTTCATATGCTGCGGGTAATAATCATTCTGAGAGATTTCCAAGTGATTACTTTCTTGATTCCGCAAGGAATCTTCTTGGTTTCAAGCGCAATTGACAAAACTCATACCAACGCACACTTAGTAGTCTTTATACTTGGCGCGCTGCTGAAAAAATCGGTCTGATGGACACTCTATGTAATTCTTCATGAATTTCCTTCGGTGTGAGCAAAACTATGGAATGAGTGTGCACAACTTTGTTGTGCACATTCACAAAACTGGACCCAAAAATTTAGGTTCCAACAACGGAAACTTGGGGAAGGCCAACTTCAGGGACTTGATCAAGTTTCTTGAGAAAATATTCACAGTTGGGATTGGAAACAGATCGATTAATCGATTCAAGCAGTCAATTGAAAGCTATAACAACAAAGGAAAAATCAGGAAGCAGATCAAATCCTACTCTTTCCATGGTAGTGGGCCAAATGACTGATTAAGTGATGATTAAACCAATGCGGGTTAGGGTTGCAAAGAAAATTCAGGTCCTAATTGGATGTGATTTTAGTTTAACATTATATTTGTCCTTAAAAGGGATGAGAGTTTGTTATTTTTTTACATAATTTGTATTTGATGTTTCATGTTGTATGTGATTTGTGTTTAGTAATCAATTTTTCTTGTTGTAATTAGATCATTAAAATAAAATCTGAGTTGATATTAAGAACACCATCTTATCTATTGTTAAATGAGTATGTTTATATTGTACATAATATTATTAGATAAGGATGACATATTTTTGAAGTGAGTTTTATTATGTGGTACTTAGTTTTCCCATTATAAGTTATAAGTTGGTATATTATTATGTTTTGATTGTTGATTGTTATTATTGTTATTCCTTGTGATTGGACATGTTAATAATAATTGGGTGAATCCACAAATATGGGTAACCATTTTGTGGTACAATGTATTGTAGGAGATGTGTGGTGGATATTTTTCAATTGAAAAACAATTTTTTGCTAAAAAAACTATACTAACTTTCAACCAAAAATGATTTTCCAATGAAAGTTAAATTTAACAAAAGCAAGTTTTTGACCGAGTGTTGATTTTTAATAGTGCTTATTTTCGGTTGAAGATTTGAAATTACCTTTGGTTCCAAAGATTCCTTACCTAAAGAAATTTTTCGGCCAAAAAATGATTTTGGTCAAAGTTTTATTTCAACCAAAAAACTTTTTGATATATAAGAGTGGAGCAAGTTACCCTACCTTTTCTTCTAGATTTCTTTCAAGTTGTGGCACTTTCCAACCTACTTGCATCTATTTGGAAATGAAAATTGTACCTTTGAACTATCATGGGAATATCATATATATGAAAATTATCCTTCAATGTTTCTTGGACATGTCACTTGTTCCTTGAACCTTGCTTGGACATTGCTTGAGCCTTCCATGGAATTTTCTTGAACCTTGCCCAGACCTTGTCACCTTACTTGGGCATTGATTCGATTTGAAACCTACTCAAACTCTTCTTAATACTTCTAGGACCTTGTCAAATATTCCATGCTACTCAAGTGGGGTTATCACCTACTCAAACTCAGCTTAACACTACCCTAACAATGTTAATTGCTTGTCACTACTCAAACAAACATATCACCCACTTAGACCTTGCTTGGTGCTTCTTGGTAATAACTTCCTCCTGTTCAGTTGGACCTTAATCAATGCTACTTGTTATGTAATTGTTTCTTCTATGGCCACTTCAAAAAATAATTTAAAATATGTATAAAAATGCATAAAATTATAATTGATGCTGCTTGTTATGTAATTTTGTCTTCCATGGCCACTTCAAAAAATTCTTTAAAATATGTATAAAAATGCATAAACTTATGTTCTATAACCATAGTTGCCAAGTTCAATTTTTTTTTATGTCATTTCTTAAAAAAAAATTGAGAATATATTGTTGGACACACCTACCATACTTAGAGGGGGGGTGAATGAGTGTGGGGCTCTTTTTTCCCAAAACATCCTTCTTGCACAAAACTCATTAGTTAGCATTCAACATTTATTCATTACTCATTTATTTCATTTACAATCAGTTAGATGTGAACACATATCAACAATATATATCAGCAGTATATCATCAACAAGTCATCACCATAAGGAACTCAAAGAACACAAGATTTATGTACAATTTTTCTTTTTATTACAGACTACAATCCTTGGGGTTTATCAGCAAAAACTAAATAGAGTACAACTCTACAAGAGCACTAGCTCTATATGCAAGACTCAAATTACATTCTCAGCACCAACTGAGTTGAGGTAATAATCCTCCACAGGTATCAATCTATCATAGGTACAGGACCTGTCAGTAGTGTAGCCCGCAAGTGTACGTGCCCTAGCTCACTACAACCCACATATGTATGCGGTCAATCTATAATGAAACATGCATATACTTCTGAGCAACTAGGGTTTTTCTTTGCTTCACATGCTCATATATTCTTCTCCATGCAATCATATTCTCTTATGTATTTCACTCTCCAAACTGACCACCAGCCAGTCACAACACATCCAAGCTCTCCAATATCTTATTCATGCTTCTCAATCATAATATATAAATGATACTCAAACATGTGTAAACAACCAGTATACTATACCCATCATATCAATACTGAATCGTAAGAGTGTTTCTCATTCCATCAACCAACTCAAACCATATCATAACAACCATACCAAGAATGCCTTAAGAATTCACCAAACAAACAAGAATATCCATCAAGTCAATAATATCACCATACCAGAATCTTTGTGGCAGATCTGAGCCCATAGAGTGTAGATCTGGAACCTACTCCAGTCTTCAACATCCAGTCATAATCTCAAACACAAATATCCATGATTTTATCTACTGTATGTGCCCTGTCCTCATACATCCCGCATGTGTACGTGCCCTGACCCATTACAACCCACATATACCTCAGAAACTAGGGTTTCTGAAGCTCTGAAACTTTTTCTGTCAAGATCTCAGACATTGTCTAAAATTTGATGCGTCCATGAGATCCTCCTCACACACTCTCTCTTAGAATAGATCTTCAATCATGCTTAAGAGATATTCAACAAAAAGGTACATTTCATAAGAGACCCTTGCCTCTTATTTATACTCTTTATCTTCTAGGTCACTTAACCCATTTCTAGGTCACTTAACCTATTTCCCATTTTTTAGGGTTAACCAATTTCCATAAATATAAAGTTCTCCAATACTTTATCATAAAATATTCCTTCTTGATTTTGTCACCTTACTTTATCATTTAAATAATCGTTCTTGATTTTTTCACTTCTCTTTATTATTTAAATAATCCACCTTGACTTTGTCACTTTACTTTATCATTTAAATAATAATTTCTTCTTTGCAAGATCTTTGACTTCTTTGACCTTTTGGGGCTTCAAGCCAACATATGAGGGTCCTCCAACTTCATAAGGCCATAAATCTCAAAACATGAGGAGTTATGTGGCATTCCACATACCATCAGAAATGGCATGACAAGCACTATCCATCTAGGATAGTTTCACCAACAACTTCACTTCATCTCATTATTCCACACTCAAGCATGGTTCATTCAATCATACTTCAAAGGTAACTCAACTGTAAAGCGTCTTCCCAAAAGGGATTTCACCATAATGGGACCACTTTGGAGTTCATCTGTGACAAGAAAATAATGAGTCATCTTTACATCAAACAAACTGTGCATCATTTATCAAATAATCCATCTTCATCACGTATCAATGACCATTCATTGATCCATCTTCATCTATGCATCATATCAATGATAACTTATTGATCCATCTTCATCGATTGGTTTCCACTTGACATCTATCATTCTCATCAAGGACAATACATATACATTGTTCATCAATCATCAATCAATCAAGCCTATAAATCAATTCATTGACATCAATCAATCACTTAATCACTTGACATCAATCAATCAAACCATTGGCATCAATGACAACATGATCCAACAATATCCCCCTTTGGCATTGATGGAAATACCAACATTGATGTCAACACCAATCATTGATGTCAGCATGTAGACAAGAAATTATCTACATCAATAGTCATTAATCATATGAATATGACTATGTCTCCCCATTACTAAACATCAATCACATCAATGTGACCATATCTCCCCCTTTGACATCAATGGAAAAGGGCCATTATCTTCTTGGGGCTGCTCCCCCTACTTGACCTCTCCTTGGGGCTGCTCCCCCTGTCTGAATTCCTTTGATCTTCCTATGAATAATCTCTCCCCTTTTGAACAAGGGATATCACTCTGATGCAATTCTGAATATACATTGCTCATACTCCCCCCGTGACCATTACTCCCCCTAGAATTATGCCTTTGTGCTCTTTCTTCAAGTATAGGGATCTTTTCTCCTCCTAGAATCATGGGAAGAAGAATGACCCCCCCTATGGGTATGTCTCCCCCTATCTTCTCTGCAAGATGATAAATATGGTACCATATGACGATCCTTGGACCTGTTTATGCATCAAACTCATGCCATACCAACCATCATGAAACAAAATATATGTCAACAAATAAAATAGAGAATCGTGAGTAGAAAATCACCCAAGTACATCATGTACCAATTGTGTACCCATCATGCACAACACCCATGTACAAAAACCATGTCCATCAATACCATACAATGTGCCATCAGATCTCATCAATGGAATGTATCAACCATATGTCAACATGTGCATCTCCCAATATGCCAACCATGTGCATCTACCAATATGCCAAACATGTGCATCTACCAATATGTCAATCAAGTGTCATGATATGTATCCACCATGAACCAAGTGCCACAACCAAGTGTCATATCGCCAAAGATATGTCTCTACCATGAACCAAGTGCCACAACCATGAATCTCAAACAAATACCAATTGTTGTGCTAATCAAGTAATATCAATGGTGTACTTTTAGCCAAGTCAACTATCTATGAATGTAGCTTTATGCACTAAACAGGCATCACCACTTTCACCAAGAAAGTACATCAACCATGCATCAATAACACAACAAGATGAACCATAATCAATATGTGTTCTCATACATGTATGCCAAGTTCATCACATAAAACATGTGCTAATCAAACTGCTAGTAGGTGCCTCTACAAATGTACTAGAAGTGTACCAATCATGCATAAATTATAGATCAAGCTATGACTCCTCAATGATGTACAACATGATCACCTCATCAACTCACCAACTACATGTCCCAATATGTAGTCTAACCATATGCCAAATGTATGCACCATGATATCCAACAAGTATGCCTCCAATAACACATCATAAGATATGCCAATGGAACTCAAATAAGTACCAACCATGTACTCCAACAAATTATCCTCAAACCTCCATGCACTACAGAAAATACTAAGAATCCAACAATACATGTACTAGTAGTATGCTCCAATATATCAATAACATCTCTAGATAGCATCATCATGATATATCATATAACCAAGGTGCCATAACTTCACCGTCATAACCAACATTGTTCTATAATAGAGAATGCCTCAATCCACACTCATGGGTTAGTGTTATACATCCAAGATAGCCTTTTAATTTTTTATCATCAAATTACATAATCCAATATGAAAACCATGACAACCTGCAATAAACAATGTCAGAACCTACAACAAATTGTTATACCATCACATCAATATGCAACCCAAGTTCATATCCTTTTTCCCAAGGCTTTACCTCATATACACGGTCTGCTGCACAGACAACTCACGTATGTACGCGACCTATTCAAGGTCAGCCTATGTATGTATGTGACTATTACCACTGTCACCTATGTATGCCTCTGAATATGACACACTTGAGCCTCCCTTAAGGTTTCCATTCTTCTCTGGTTGTTCAGTCTTCTTCACCCACTTTTGAAGGTGTCTCTGCTTCTCAGAACTTGAGCTCTGAGCTTCCATATTTTCAAAGATGTCTCCCTTCCTTACTTCATTCCTTCTTCTAGTCATGCTATATGAAGTCCTCATCATGGACTTTCTTCTTGTGTTCCATCACTCCTAGGATTTTTGGTCAAATCCACTATAGCGGTATCATCTAATGGTGTTATAGTGAACAACAATGTGTCCTACTTGATCACATCTCCAACACCTCATTGTGTTATAAAATATTTCATTATATCTCCTTTCATAAGATCTAGATTCAAAAAATTTGTGACCATATCTATTACATTGATAAAAATGCCCATGAAAAATACTTTCATACCTTTGCTTTGGTGTCCCAAGAATAGCTTCTTGATGTCTTCCTTGCTTGGTTATTTTGAAACTTTCCTTGCCTTTGGATGGTTGACTTGCAACCTTTTCTTCATCCTTACTTCATGATTCTTTGAGGTGCTTGCTTCAGTATGTGTAGCTTCTCCTTTGTATCCAAGACCTAATTTATCATATCGTGATATTTGACTTTCCAAGATCTCATTCAAGATTAGTGAGTTATTCAAGAATTTATTTGACTTCTCCACTTTCTTTCTAAGATCAACAATTTCAAATTCTAACTTACAACATGACTCTTCCTTTTCATTTATTTGATTCTTCAATAGTTCCTCTATCCTTTTGGCTTCTTCAATTTGGGTCTTGAGATGGAAAATAGTTTCAAAACTTTTTCTAATATCATCATATACCTCCCTTTATTCTTTTTCATTCTTTAGTCTTGTGGTCTCTTCTTCCTTTTCTTCTACTTGAGTCTTATTACTCTCCTTTTGTTCCTTGAGCATTTCCTTTAACTTCAAGATGTGCTTTTGAATCTTCTGAAGAAACTTCTTAGTGTTATATGAAAGATAGCTATAGTCTATATAATAGTGATCATTTCTATATTCATATAGACCCTCTTCAATTTTATCTTTAAGCTCCAATAGTTTTTCTTCTACTTCTTCCATGAGATAACAATCAACTGATTTTATCCAAACTACTTCTAGATCTTCTTCACTAGCAGAGAAAAATTCAACATCATCACATTTTGAATTATTGTAATCAAGGGTTTGTGGAGATTCTTTACCTTCATTTGAAATGTCTTCAAGATATTCCTCTTTGCCAACATCATCACATTATTCTTTGCCTTCATTTGGAATGTATTCAAGATCTTCCATTTTGTCAACATCACATTTATAAATAATGCAATCAAGAGTTTTTGGAGATTCTTTACCTTCATTCTTCTTGATGGAGTTGTCTGCAAGGTCTTCCTTTTTTCTTTGACATGTATCCTCTATCTTTAGCCATAGATCCTGGAAGAAGTGCATTGCCCCATGCTCTCTTTGATAGGGCTTGAGAGTCCACTAAGAATGGTCTTGAGAGCCAATGAATCATTCTTCTTTCTTTCCCTTAGAGTTGCATACTTTGACTTGTTGTTCAATGAAACTAATCCACCAATGGCTTCCTTCCAAATACCTATTCCCATTTCCATCAAATGTACTCTCATATCTATTCTCCAAGTAGAATAGTTTTCCTCATCAAGGATTGGAACTTCATCATCCATTTGTGTGTTCATGGATCTCCTCCAAGATTGTTAAGGCTTATAGTGAAGGCCTGATCTGAAACCAATTGTTGGACACACCTACCACACTTAGAGGGGAGGTGAATGAGTGTGGGGCCCTTTTTTCCCAAAACTTCCCTCTTACACAAAACTCATTAGTTAGCATTCAACATTTATTCGTTACTCATTGTTGTCATTTACAATCAGTTAGATGTGAACACATATCAACAATATATATCAATGATATATCATCAACAAGTCATCACCACAAGGAACTCAAAGAACACAAGATGTATGTACATTTTTTTCTTTTTATTATGGACTACAATCCTTGAGGTTTATCAGCAACAATTGAATAGAGTACAACTCTACAAGAGCACCATCTCTATATGCAAGACTCATCTTACATTCTCAACACCAACTGAGTTGAGGCAACAATCCTCCACATATGTCAATCTTTCACAGGTACGCGACCTGTCAGTAGTGCAGCCCATGTGTGTACATGCCCTGGCTCACTATAGCCCGTGTATGTACGCGGTCAATCTATAATGCAACATGTGTATACTTTTGAGAAACTAGGGTTTTTCTTTGCTTCACATGCTTAGATCGTTTTCTCCCTGCAATCACATTTTCTTCTGTCTTTCACAACCCAAACTAACCACCATCTAGTCACAACACACCCAATCTCTCCAATAGCTTATTCATGCTTCTTAATCATAAAATATAAATGCTACTCAAACGTGTGTAAACAACCAATATACTATAACCATCATATAAATATTGAATCATAAGAGTGTTGCTCACTCCATCAACCAACTCAAACAATATCATAATAGCCATACCAAGAATGCATTAAGCATTCACCAAACAAACAAGAATATCCATCAAGTCAATAATATCACCATACCAGAATCTTTGTGGAAGATCTGAGCCCATAGAGTGTAGATTTGGAACCTACTCTAGTATTCAACAACCAGTCATCAACTCAAACACAAATCTCCATGATTTTATCTATTGTACGTGCCCTATCCTCATACAACCAGCGTGTGTACGTGCCCTGGCCCATTATAGCCTGCGTATACCTTAGAAACTAGGGTTTTTGAAGATTCGAGACTTTTTCCATCAAGATCTCAGACATTGCCGAAACTTTAATGCATCCATGAGATCCTTCTCACGCTCTCTCTCTATCAAAATAGATCTTCAATCATGCTTAAGAGATCTTCAACAAAAAGGTACATTTCACAAGAGACCCTTGCCTCTTATTTATACTCTTCATATTCTAGGTCACTTAACCCATTTCTAGGTCACTTAACCCATTTCCAGGTCACTTAACCCATTTCCCATTTTTTAGGGTTAACCACTTTCCATAAATAGAAATTTCTCCAATACTTTATGATAAAAATATTCCTTTTTGAGTTTGTCACCTTACTTTATCATTTAAATAATCTTTCTTGATTTTGTCACTTCTCTTTATTATTTAAATAATCCACCTTGACTTTGTCACTTTAATTTATCATTTAAATAATAATATCTTCTTTGCAAGCTCTTTGACTTCTTTGACCTTTTGGGGCTTCAAGCCAACATATGAGGGTCCTCCAACTTCGTAAGGCCATAACTCTCAAACCATGAGAAGTTATGTGACATTCCACATACCACCGGAAATGACATGAAAAGAACTGTCCATCTATGATAGTTTCACCAACAGCTTCACTGATCTTCATCTCATTGTTCCACACTCAAGCATGGGTCCTTCAATCATACTTCAAGGATAACTCAACTTTAAAGAATCTTCCCATGAGGGATTTCACCATAAGGGGAACACTTTGGATTTCATCCATGATAAGAAAATAATGAGTCATTTTTACATCAAACAAACTATGCATCATATATAAAAGAATCTATCTTCATCATGTATCAATGACCACTCATTGATCTATGTTCATCTATGCATCATATCAATGATAACTTATTGATCCATCTTCATCGATTGGTTTCCACTTGACATATATCATTCTCATCAAGAAAAATACATATACATTGTTCATCAATCATCAATCAATCAAGCCTATAAATAAATCCATTGACATCAATCAATTACTTAATCATTTGACATCAATCAATCAAACCATTGGCATCAATGACAACATGATCCAACATATACTTCTTAAAAACACTATAAATACTAGATGTATTGCAAATTAAAAATAGTAAACACTATATTTCCCTCATAATACAAATATTTTTTACTAACACTTTGTATATAAATGGTTGATTGCTCATACAGATTTTCAGGATATAAGCTTAGAAGATTACTTATGTGTTAAAATTTTAATCAAGTAAAATTCCAATTGGGTTTACCTTACCTACCCAAATGAATGGTAGTGTTTATGGAAATTTGGAAAAGTAGATCAAAATGAACTTGAATACTTATCCCACTTCATTGTGGTCTTGCACATCCAACCCTTAAAACTTGTAGATGTTTAACCATCCAGTTGACTTCTTTATTGGAAGATTTCTAAGTAATTAAAGGTGTTGGAAAGTTAGTTGTCATTGATGTCAACTCTATATTAACTATAGAAGAATTGATTTCAACACTATTCAACCTTACAAGAAGCCTTATAAATATGTCTAAGTGGTTAAGTGGTTGAGAATATTCACAGGTGTGGTCATGAAGCCCAAAATTGTTTGAGGAAAACAAGGATGAAGGACATGAAACATGCATGAAAAACAATCATAGATGGATATTCCTCGTCATGTTGTTTCCAATGTTAGGTGGTATGCCACGTGGTTCCTCACAGTTAAGGAGATATTCCCTCTTGAAGATGGAATACCCAAAGTATGGTTAAGAATCCCCTAAATAGTTACAAGTCATTAATTAAAGGGTAAAACAATGGTAACACGAAATAATGAGTTGACCCTAAAATCAAGAAAAAGGATAAAAAAATCATTAATTAAAGGGTAAAATAGTCGTAACAAGAAATAATGAGTTGACCCTAAAATTAGGAAAAAGTGTAAAACAGTTACAAGTTAGCCCCAAAACAAGGCACTTAAAAAATATAAATAAGGCACCTAGGAGTTCATTTGTTCCATCAACTGAAGTGATTTTTATCTGAGGTAACCAAGGATATCTCAGGTGAATTTCAGAGGGAATATGAAGTGAAAAAGGGAGAAATTCCAAGGGAGGATAAAGTCTTGTGATGATGTGTTCTAAGGTATGCTATTTAAAGGTCATCTTACCATTTTCACTATAACTTTTTTTATAGAATGAATCAGATAGAGAAAAATGGAGGATGTTGAGAAGACATAGCAAGGTAACTATGGTAATTTTTTTATCTTATGATTATTTGTACTTTTGGATATACACTCTATGGAATATAGGGTTTTTGACTAGTCCTGAAACTAGTCTCAAACAAGTGTTTTAGGTAAAAAATTCATAACTTCTTTATAGAGGATACAAACTATGTGAGAAAAATTGCATTGGAAATAATACAGTCTGTAGTATGTTTTTTGCAAGTTTCAAAACCAAATAGAAAATATTAAGCGTGTGGCATGCTCTACAAGTTCACTCTTTGTAATAGGCCAGAATTCAACAAGGTCTTCCATTTTCACTATAACTTATGTTCTGAGAAGGTTCAGAACATGAAATTTTGAGGAGATGGAAAAAATATCTTAGAGTATATTTGGTTAACATTTATGACTTTTATTCATTATAGGTACATAGTTAGATTTGTTGAAATTTAGGGTTTATGACTAATCCAAAAATAATCCCTTGAGATTGAGGTAAAGCTTGATGAAGATGTTCTTCTCTTTTTGTTGAAGTTTAGGAAGAGCTACTTGTCTGTAATTTTGTGTATCAGGTCTGCTACATAAACAAAGGTATGATTTACATGTGTTATTGAGGGTTATGTTTTTTTGGCATGTTTTTCAGACAGAGGTAGAGTATGCTTGTTTGTCATTGATGGAAAAGATCAATACCAACAACACAATGATGATCACATGGCAAGATCAGAGGCGAAGACTCCAGGAGTCAAGGAAGCAACTCACGACAAGAATGATGAAATTGCGAAATGTGAAACCACGATATTTTGAGGTTTCAGATACCAGGAGTTGGAGGCATCAAGGACACTCACAACAAGAATGCTGAAATAGAAAAATGAAAAACACCGAAATATGTTGATCTGACTCCATTTCATAGTTTTGGATACTGAGAGTTGGAGGTGTCAAGGACACTCACGACAAGAATGCCAAAACGGAAAAATGCGAAATGCCGAAATACGTTGATCTGACTCCATTTCGGAGTTTCGGATACTAGGAGTTGGAGGTATCAAGGAAACTCACGACAAGAATGAAGAAACAGTGAAATACGATGATCTGACTCCATTTTGGAGTTTCAGATATCGAGAGTTGGAGGTGTCAAGAACACTCATGAAAGAATGCCAAAATCATGAAATGTGAAACCACGACTTAATCTCAGTCGTCGATCAAAGGGAGATCGTGGACCATTGATCTGACTCCATTTTAGAGTTTTGGATATCGGGAGATTGGAGGTGTCAAAACACTTCATCACAAAAATGCTGAAACACTGAAATGCAAAATGAAAAAATACCTTCCAATCATTTTGGGGTTTGTGACTTGGAGTGTCGAGATATTTCACCACAGGAATGCCGAAATGCGAAATGGAAAAATCAATGCGAGACCCTGTACTTGTAATCCAACGGTGTTGGATACTTGGAAATCTGATCGAAGGGATACTGTTGCTCTTCATAGTTAATCGATCAATTATGATTCAGTTAGTAGAACTGAATCATGACTCTTGGACGGTTGGCGATTCATTTGTTGATGCATTTTCTTGGAGGTTCACAGTGTACCTGCTAGAAACGACCAATGGTTTCTGCCAGAGGACTCGAAGAGACTTTAAGGTGATTGCCAGAGAAGATGAAGAGTCTCAAGGCATCTTCCAGTGGCATGAAGATTGTTCATAGAGGCTATGTACATATGTAAGACTGTTGGAGCCTAGAACTGCAACAGAGGGAATGAGATCGACTATGATAGAGAAGACGAAGAGTCTCGACTACTAGAGAGGCTAAGGAATCTCGACATAACACCCAATGATGATGGACGCATGGGTTTAACTGCCAGAGAAGCTGAAGAGTTGCAATGATGATCAGGAAGAGCACTCAACATGGGGAGAGCATGCAGAAGCATTGTGAATAGAGGATGCAGAAGATGCACAGAGAGAATAAAACACAGAACATAGAAGAGATTGGGTGTTGTTGAGAGTGATTCAGGTGTGTAGAAGGAGGGAGAGTGCAACAACTGAAATGCACAGAAGAGGAATGGTGCATAGAAGGGACATGGTGCACAGAGCATAAAAGGTATAAGAACATAAAGCATAATGTAGGGGGTGTAGGAAGACACTGATGTAGGTAGAGCAGAGCAGTGTAGCAGAATAGTGATGAGACCGATAAGCCATTGATAAATATTGTATCACTGTGATAAATTTATATATAGAAAACTTTATATTTCAGGGTGGTAGGGAGGTGCTAGGGAGGACTGTTGTCCTTAGAGGTTCAAGTGGGTGCTTGACCACAGGGAGTTGTAGCTTCCATATGGTTGCAGCCAGAGAAACCAGGGTGGCAGGGTGGTGCAAGGGAGAACTGTTGTTCTTTGTTTTACAGGTTGGTGCCTATGTGACTGGAAGTTGGTGCTTCCATCCAGTTGGTGCTGGAACACTTAGGGAGTTGTTGCTTCCTTCTAGTGGGTGCTAGAGAAACTAGGGAGTTGGTGCTTCCTTCTAGTCGGTGCTAGAGAAACCAGGGAGTTGGTGCTTCCTTCTAGTAGGTGCTAGAGAAAACAGATAGTTGGTGCTCTTAGCAAGTTGCAGCATGAAAAATAGAGGTTGTAGCCTCAATATGAGTTGGGGCTCATATGTATGATAATGTACAGAATGTAAAGATTACTTATCATACCAAGAAGAAGAGGTTTTTACCCCTTATGGGTTTCCTCAGGAAATATCCGTCTCTGTATATTTCATATGCATGACTGATGTCAAATGTTCTATTTCTTACCTCCCTGCATTATTGTGATTGTCATTAATTGCTCTGCAAAGATTTTAAAATAAGCATAATTGTTTAAGCACAGTAACAACTAATTCACCCCCCCCCCCTCTCCGTTGTCCAACAATTGGTATCAGAGTAGGTTCCTTTTATTTAAAGGTAGATCTGTAAGATTAAACATAACAAGTCATGAAGCGACTTCAACCACTAAGCCTCCTCTGTTTGATGGAACAAATTTTTCCTTCTAGAAGGTTAGAATGAGAACATACCTAATGGCCTTAGGTGTTGATGTTTGGGATGTAGTAGAGACT
>JZKD02S0026593.1:360387-386521 GCA_000966675.3 Picea glauca | reverse complement strand
ATATGAAAAAAATATATTCACAAATTGGTAATGAATTAAATCATGGAACAATTCTAAAACAAAGAAATATTGAAAATATTTAACTAATTTACACTTGTCCAAAGTACTATGGTGTAATATACTTATCCAAAATGAATTGTAGAATAATTTAATCAAAGTAAGTGTATTATAAGAAGTTATCCAAAGTACAACATACTTACTAAAATTAAAGTGTAGAATAATATTATTTAAATAAATTTTTGAAGATGTGTTATATTGTTTGCATGTGGGATGTGCTAATTGCAAATCCAATAATAATACTATTCCATTTTTAGTTTTTTTTTGGTGTTTCTTAGTCCAATTTAATTTAATCTCTATTAAGGGATTAAGGTTGCAATCTAAGTCAGGTTAATGGATTAGGGTTTTAGATGTCGTGGACTAAAATATTATGTTGTGAATGGTCAAGATAATACAATAAGAATATAGAGGTGCAACTCTAAGTTACATTGGCTTTCTTGGTTAAGGGATTCTAGGGTAAATATGTGTGTACTAAATGTGTGAAATTGTTGTTCTTTCTATTTTTCTTAAGAATTTATATGCATTGTTTCACTTGCATAAGTTTAAAACCAATATTTTGTATCGCTTCAGGGAGATGACTGTGTTGCTAAGGTTTAGCTCATTCTCGATAGAGTGAGTTTATCTTGCGTTTATGATAAACTTAGTTCCAATGGGAGATCTGCAATATTGATTCTTTTGTGAAAGAGAATGGTGAGTAGTTCCATAATTGATATTGAGAAATTTAATAGTCAGAGATTTGAGTTATGGAGGACCTTGTTGTAGATAAATAATAATGGATTGTTGTAGATCCTAGTGCTATACTTATGGGTATGCTGGTGCCAAATAAAAAATAAAATCGATAGTAAGTCCAAGAGTACAATCCAATTATTCCTTCTAGATTCAGTGTTACTAAATGTCTTAGGAGAAATTACATCCAAGGAATTATGGAATAGGCTATGGACTTTGTGTTATTCTAAGTATTTAGTAAAAAAACTTTTCCTTTGAAATAAGTTGCACCTCTTAAGGATTAATGATAGTGACTCCATGATAGATCATCTCAATGCCTTTAACATTGTGGTAAGTCAATTGTTGTCTATTGATATTAAAATTTTCGAAGAAGAAAAGTACACTAGTTTATTGCGTTCTTTGATAGATTCATGGGAGAACCTAGTTGTAGCTATTGAGAGTAATACCACCACATTAATCTTGATGTTGTGGTTTCATCCCTATTATTGGAAGAGATGGGGTGGAAAACCATGCAGTTTTAGACCAAGGATGCTTTATTTTTGAGAGGTTACTCTACAAATGAAAATAAAAATAAGTGTTTGAGGCACAGATCTAAATATCTAGGACAATCTAAAAGGAAATCCTAGAATTGCAGTAAATATGGGAAATATAAGAAATATTGTAGCTAATTTTTTTTTGATAAAATCAAGGGATATGATGAAGCTCCTTTTCCAGAAAGGAAGCCCTTGTTAGAAGAAGGGAGAGATGTGTACTTTCCATCTACAAGTACACATTTAGATCACGACACATGGTTGATAAAATCAGGTGTGTCTTTTCACACAACTCTTCACAAAGAGTGGTTTTGTGAATTGAAAACATATATTGGAGGTGATGCCTTCTTGGGAGATGACTCGATATCCAAAATCACAAGACATGAAAGGGTTTGATTTTTGATTAAAGATGAAAGGGTTAAAACCCTTTCCAGTGTTTTTCATATTTTAGGATTGACTAGAAACCTAATATATGGGAGTGTTAGGGAGTTAACCTTCCTAACCCCTCATGTGGGTAGAATAATATGTTTTCTATGTAATAAAGCCTGGAATTAGTAAATAAGGCCTATGAATAATGTGAACAAGTCTAATGTAAGGAGACTTAATAAAAGTTTTTACTTCTGAAATATCTTCCTCTAGAATGTTCTTTTGAAGATAGAATTAGTATAAACAAGAGTAGAAGGCGTGGACAAGTTTTATCTTGAAAAATATTTTGTAACTAATATTTTCTCTGTTGGAGGTTTCCCTCTCGAAGAGGCAAGTGAAATTGGCTTTCTATTAATAAACATATCATTTATGCTATTATTTTTCTCTATATTATGTTGTTTCTGTTGCTATTCATCATATTTATTCTGTTATGCTTTGCATAATACATCTGGTACCTTACACGTGGTATCAAAGCACTTTCCTCTACATAAATTTTGGGATAGTTTTTTTCCAAGGGTAGAGATGTGCACTATCAGCATATTTAAAGAACAAAGATCTATTGTTCAACAGGTAAAACTGTCACTGGGGAATACTACACACAGGAAATATAGATGGTTTCACGGGTTACTCGAAACAAACATTTCACCTTCTTGGAAACCTCTATAACCGTTGTTGGTACCCCTTCGAGTAGTACTACATCAAAAAACACTTGTACATGACCGTTACTCCCATATACCTTCGCATATATAGGGAATCCCCTAGGTATCCTGAAACCAACTTTAGATTAGCCAATCAACTCCCTAAATTCTATAGTGGCACCAAAAACAATACTCGAGAATACTACTCTCTAGTACCTGGGTAATCAGATAGTGCGGATAAGGGTAGAATCAAGCCTCCTTAGTTGGTTTTCTGAGATATTGGGTCAAGTACTACTATTCAACCCTGCCCATATATCAAAGAGATATAACATAAGGAAAACCCTTGTTTATAGGAACTCTGAAAACCCTAACCCTTTGGAATAGAGTTGGACATAACAGAAACATTGGGTAACTTTTTCCATGCAACCATGCCTCCTACATTCTCATTGCATAATTTGTACACCATTTTCCTTGTTAATAAGTTGGGTATTCTATCACTATAGTATTCTTTAGGTCAGAGTATAACTTTGTACGAGTTAAAAAAAAAGAGTATAGTGGTCTTGCTGAGACCTATCCCATTGGATTCCTCTCTTCACCTTGATTGTCATGGTACCTATAATTTATAAGCATTTTTTTCTATGGACCCACCCACTCTTATCGACACCCTTATTTGAGACCTACCCCACTTAAATCCTCTCTTCACCCTAATTGTTGTGGTACCCCTCACCCATAACCCTTTTTTATGTGCAGACCCACTTTCCCACTTTCTTCCTCTTCAAAAATGGCTCTCACACACAACCAATAAATCACTGCCTTGATCGTCAACAACAACCAAAATAAGGGTGACATCTAGAACATCAATTCCAATATTGTTACCCTCAACGCCGATATGAAAGGAATGAAACATGAAATCCACACCTTTGTGGTTGAATGTGATACTTGTCAATGCAATAAGGAAACATTTAGGTATGCTCCAACTTCTCCCTATTCCACCTACTATATGGATATATATTTTGATGGAATTCATTGTCAATTACCCAAATCGGGCAATCATTTAGTCATCATGGTTGTAGTAGACCACCTTTCCAAATATGCTCAATTATGTTCTCTCTAACACCCATTCAAGACATCTACATTGGCTCATTTTTTTATGGATAATATCTTCAAACTCCATGGCATGCCTCACTCTATTGTCTCCAACCGTGATCCAACTTTTACCAACAAATTTTGACAAGAATTGTTCAAGATCTAGGGAACCCAATTGCATTTCAACATGACCTATAACCCCCAGACAATAAGCTATCAAAAAGTGATTGGAAACATATTTGTGGTGTTTTACATAGAATATACAAAATCAATGGCATTAGTGGTTACCCCTAGCTGAATAGTGGTATAACACATGTTACAACAAGACTCAAACTAATCTCTTGAAATTGGAACTAAGTGCTAGACTCAAACCAGTCTCCCGAAATTGGATGAAGAAGGCTCCATTTAGTTATAGCCCCAAGAAGTTTTGGACCACCGCGAGAATCTCTCTGCTAGCACACCATCAAGGAATTTCTATTCCATTGGAAGGATACACCACCCAAAGATGCCACATGAGATCCAACTACCATTCTGAAAGAATTTCCCATCTCAAGCCTTGAGGACAAGGTTGTTTTTTCAAAGGGGAGGGCATGTTAGGAACCTAACCTCCCTAACTCCTCATGTAGGTAGAATACTATGTTTTCTATATAATAAATGCCAACATTAGTAAATAAGGCCTATGAATAATGTGAACAAGTCTAATTTAATAAGACTTAATCAAAGTTTCCTCTTCTAGAAATATCTTCCTCTAGAATGTTCGTTTAAAGATATAATTAGTATAAATAAGAGTAAAAGGCATGGGAAATTTTTGTCTTGAGAATTATTTAGTAGCTGAGATCTACTTTGCTGGAGGTTGACCCATTGAAGAGCAAAGTGAACTTGGATTTATATCAATAAAGTTATCATTTCTGGTGTTATTGTTCTTTATATTCTTCTATTTCTATCAGTATTAATCATAGTTATTATGTTATGCTTTTCATAATACATCTAGTACCTTATAGGGAGTAATATGGGAGATGTAGGTGTGAATACTATATTCACCACTACATTTGGGCACACATTTCAATGTGATACTAATATTATATTTTTTGTAATCATGATAGAACAAGAAATATTCCAATGTCAGACATATTTCATCCTAACATATGTTGAAATCCAAAATTGTTAGTTTATCGTCAGAATTTCGACGACCATAGGGGTCCATATGTTAGTTTTAAATAATTATTTTTCTATGGAGATCACTAGAATTTGAATGTAAGTCTAATGACGATAGGGGTCCATGTGTCAGTTTATAAGGAATTTGTTTTGTAGAGATCATCAGACTTCCAACGTCTTTTTTTCAAATGTATGTCACTAATATGTTGAAAGAACATGGAAAGAACATAGAAACAATGTTGTAATGCATTGATGGATGTGGAAAGCATGTTAGAAAAATGTCTCCATAATGTTAGAAGAGAGTTGCAATAACATCAACCAAAGGTAAACAAATGGATGGACATTAGGTTCATTCTCTTGAGATTTTGCTATATTGTTGGAAAAATGTCTCAATGGCTTCGTATGTTAGTTTCCCAATGGCATCGTACGTTAGTTTCTCAATGGCATCGTACATTAGTTGGTCAAAGAACTATGTTGTTTCTAGCATAACAAGCTTGTTTATATAGTGTCAGAATTCTCATGTGTTCAATTATTTTTTGTTACAAATATATGCTTCAACTCTAGTTCATCTCCAATGAAAATATGTAATGATGAAAAGGGAAAACATCTAATTAAATCCATCATGAAATGCCTCAATTTATGGTATAATCCCTGTTTTGATGACTGTATCAACTAATAGTGAAACACACTCTTCCAAGTTATAAATTTTGATCATGGTATCACTCTCCCATATCTCGAGAGCATACTTAAGATATCTAGGAAGTGAAAAATCAAGAGAAAAATCCTCAATTCTATCACCATGAAAGTGTAGTTTAAATACTTCCTTTTTTTCGAATAAAAACTTATTTCTAATGGAACCTCTATAGATAGTATGAAATACTCTTGAGTGAATCATTGTAAATATTTCTATATTCAAATGTTTTCCATCTTGTCTTGACCAAAATGAGGAATGGAATTATTCTAATGGAATTTCATGGCCCATTTATACATGTCACTCGATTTTCCTAATCCATTATATTTAGGTTTTCCATGTGAATTTAATGAATTTATAGATTTCCCAAATCTGTCCCCCTTCCTTATTTTTTTCTTTCTTTTTTATTTAGTTCGATATCATTTTATTTTGATTCATGTTTCTTTTGTTCAAACTCTTTCAATTCTCTTTTCTTCCTTTTCTTATTCTATCTTTGCTTCTCTAATTCCTTATTCAAGCCAAATTGTCAAATTGGGATCCCTTTCCATTTTATTCACATTCACTTTTCCCTATTTCAAAAATCAAGACCGATTCTCAAATAAGGTCCCTTGTATTCTTCATTCAAACATTCATTTGTTTTCAAGTGTGAAGTCCTATTATCCTTGAACTTACATTTCCTCTACTTATTTTCAAAATTGGGTTTGAATTAAAAAATCAAGCTCTCTCTTCACCTTCATTTCTCGAGCCTTGTCCCAATTTGAATATCAAACCATAGATGAGGGAGACCATTCCCTACCCGGTTGCTCCTTTTGTGAAGTCAACCCATGATCATGCCTATGGGGTGCACAAAAAAGGCCCATAGGGTGCAAAAAACACTCATTTTTGTGAATTTGTTTTCGGGTTTTTTCCTATGAACCTTAGGGACATTATTCTTTGGCAAGAGACCCTTTAGAACTTAGTTTTTTATGCAAATTTTCATTCTTCTTTCCATGGTATAAAATAGAAAAAGGAGAATTTCATTTTATGATCATCCCTTTTGGAGCATTTTAGGACTCTTTTAAAGAGATGCATTGGAGTGTTGGTCATCAATTTTGGGCTCTAAAATTGTATTTTGGAGTGATTTATAGTCCCATTTGGATTTGATTGATTTCTATTTGAGAAGAATAAGACCTCTTCCTACCTCTAGATAGATTTCATCAAAAGAGAAAGTTGCATTATTTTATTTTTTTTGTCTTGGAAAGTGTCTTCAAACATCACTAAAGTTTCATTCCATACCCTTTGAGAAATAAACAACCTAAAAAACTAATGCTAATCTATAATTCACTAGACCATTTTTCGTTCATAGAAAACCAAAATTAGAATATGATTTAGGGCCTTGGTGTAGGATTGGAGGGTTAATTCTCAAAGGCCATTAAACTGAAACGAGGATCTCGGTAGAGAGTGAGTAAATCCATTAGTAGCAAGGAGTTCTTGTTGGGAAAACACCTCTAACACAGGTTCTTGTTACCCCCTTAGTCTAGGAGTAATTAAGGAGATCATGTCTCAAGGCCCACAGGTAGAAGACGTGGAGCGTCGAGAGCCAGATTGACTAGCATAGCCTCACATGGCCCCTCCTATTCATTGATGTACCATCATACAATACCAGAGAAACATCCATCACACTGGCCTGGTCCTAGAGGACACCATGTCTTGCTTCATGAGGTAATAATTCTAGTATTGTGGTAAGTTTTACCCTAATAATTGAATCATTTAAACATGTGGAAAATAATTCTTTCTTGATTACATAATGTTTTCTTGAAAATTATACTCTTTGTCTTATTTAACCTTGGTGGGTGTCATTCCATCCTAGTAAGTTGGTCACCCTCGGGAATAGGGTGCTACTGGGGGGTTCCTTGAGGATTCATCATACCACTCTCTATCATACTTATCACTTTCCATACTTCTTCCCTTTCATATCCTCATATTTTGGGATTTTTGGGTGCACTGACCCAAGAAGGGATTGTACCTCATTTCATGGGAAGAAGGGGTTGAAGGCCTAGAGGGAAATGTAGCTGGAAAAAGGTGAAATACAAATCATAACATTCTAAATGATTGCCCAAGAGGTATTGAGAATGATGAAACGTTTCTCCTAAAATAATTGTAATACATGCAAAAGAAAATTCACATTGTATAAATGTCCTGCTTGTTGAGGTGTGTACACATATGTGATGTCCCTTTCTTTCTATGCATATGGCACACTGTGTACCTCTATCTTCAAGTGACGTCATGACACTCTTTTCTTTCCATGTCTTATAGTACCCAATTGTTTTGGACTTTCATTAATTAATGGAAATAAATGGGCTTGGAAAAAGGTTGCATTGAAAATGAAGGTGCAACACACCCTCTACAAAGCCACCCATAAATAAGACAATATGAACCCTTGTATGTCATGTACCCCATACCCATAAGTTTTACCCCACTCCACCTCACACTCATACATGGCTTAGATGGGTTTCCCTTGGGAAACACCCTTTCATTGAGGATTGAATGGCCCAATAGGATGCCTTGACACCCCTCCCACACCTAAATTTGACAAATTGTATAAGGTCTTTGAGCATTTGTTTAGTTTGAAAAGGGGTGTTTGATGCACATGTTCGGGTGGTTATATTATTATATGTGGATTACTTGGCATGATTCTTGTGACTTATGGATCCTTGGAAGGTGTACATGTTTGTCTTTCTTTTCTGATGGACATGTATTCATGAGGAGATGACTTGTTTAGACCTTCATGAGGGATTTGGAGCCCAAGTATGGATGCAGATACCCCACGTCTGGGGAAAGCTTGTGATCATCACTAACACAGTGACGAAGGAAGGAATTTCCTTTGGAGGCAATCTAGCATGGCTATATGGTGAGCTCTCACATTTTCCACTTGGATGTTGGCCTTTGAAGGCCTAGAACATCATCCACCTAACCCATGACATCACCATGGAGAGGGATAGGGTTTGGTGGATGAAGATTGATGGAAGAGGAAACTTGGCACAATATCTTAGCATGTGTGGGATGGTATGTGGCCTTTGGAGGCCAAATGTTTCACTCTCTAGCCTCAATGTTACCTTGTAGGATCCTAACATCACCCTAGAAGGGTAGAGGGATTTTTGATGTAATTTTATTAAAATTGAATTTTAAGGGCAATTTTGTAAGGTCAGCCCTGTTATATTTTAAGTTAACATTTTTATGGGAAAAGGTGATATAAACACACCTATGAAAATTCATTTTTACACATAACTTTCCTCTCACAAGAGGGGAGGTCTGAAATGTTTTCCCTATTGGAGCTATTGGTTGAAATTCACTAAGGCACACCTCTTGGAGTACATGCTTTTGATGTTTTTTGATGATTTTTGGTGGAAATTTATGCAACTAGGTGTTTTATGATTGATTATTCTTGGTGAAGTAATTAAAATTTGCAATTTCTCTTCATGGTTTGAATGATTATGGTATATTTTACTTGTTTATGTTTAAGATTATGAAATTTCTTGGTAAGAAACCCTAAGAGAAGGGACATAAGGTACTTCTTCCTTCTCTAGCTCTTTCCACTTGTTGAATTGTCAAGAATATCTTGTCTAGGATAGCCTTATAAATCCCTAAAGTGATAGCACTTTAGTATCCTTATTCTAGTTTCTAGTTGAAATAATATATTTCAATAGTCCAAGGAGAGAAGGATTCACTAGGGCCTAAAAGTGTTTATGCTCTAGTGGGATTCATCTTTGAGACTTGAATGCTTGAGGCCTTGAAGTGCCAAAACCTCTAGAATTGATCTCTTTATCCTTTGACCACTATTATCATTTGTTTCTCCAAGTTAATTTGCTTCTACAATTGACTCCATAAGCCCAAAAGGCATTGGTTTCTACTTTCTCTTGTTAAAGGAATTGATCAAAATAACTCTTACACTCTTTTCTTCAAAGCTTTCACTAACTAGTTCTAACCTTAGCTTATCTAAATTGAATAATTATGTTGCTGCTGTTACAAATATGTTGCTACATCCATGTTAAACCTTGTAATTTGCTGCATACACACAACTAGCATTGAATTAACACACTCAAAAATTTCTCTAGGAAAGTGCCAATTGATCTATGGAATAAATGCTAAGTTTTCACTGTACTTTTGTGCTATTTTGAGTAGTGTTTCTTGTGGCTGTTACAAAAGATAAATTTCTGTTATAAACTGATAATTCACTGCAGTTTTACTTCATTCAGCCTAAATTTTGATTGTCTATTGTCTATTGAGGCCCTATTATCATTCTTGTACTTGGAAATTGCTATATACATGCTATATTGTTCTTGTTTTAGGAAGGTACACCAATTACTCTTCTTTTCCTCAAATTCTCAGACATATACATTCTTGACTTGGGTGACTAGTGAGAGGGGGGTATATCTTAACCATATCCTTAGCTTACCTATCCCTTTAGGTCACCAAGGACACATCCCTTGGGTTGGGAATTTTCCATCCCTAAAAGTGGGGATTTCTCACTGAGGTGACAATTGTGAGATATCTTGTTGTTATGCCAATTTCAGCTACATGTCTTGGGATTTGGAAAAGTACAAATTTTGCGATAACATTTTTGACACTGTTGCTGAGGAAAATCGAGTCTGTTTTCCTCAACAACAAATCTTTGGAATTTTTTTTCTCGAAGCCCTTATTTTACAAGCTTACTTGGCGAATCCACTGAGGGTGATTCCCTCACTTCCTTTGAAAATCCTAGAAGGATTATCTGGTGACTCCATTGGTGACAACATTGTAATATCCAACCATGAATTCTCCATGGGACCCAGGTGATATTTTCAAACCCTTGGACATGAGTAAAATCCCAAGTTAGCCTCGATGAATGCCTATAAGGTATGAAAAATGGATACCAAGCTTCACTAGTAATGATGTAACCTCGGTTGAAGAGCATATGGATAATTTTCGGGCTTTCTTCCAAATCAATCCTGTGAGTGATGACGTCGAAGACTTGGTGATGAAACACTTTTCAACCACTCTTTATGACTATGCTAGAATATGGTATGAGGGTCTCCCTGGTAAAAGAATCAAGACCATGGACCCGTTTGAGGAAACATTCTTGAACAAGTGGTCACTTCAAAATATGTTTTCCACCTTGGATGTTCCAGATATTATAGGGTACCCAAACCTCTTTCCTCTTGATTGGGTAAAAAATTGTTTGAAGTTTGACAAAAACCCATCTTTAGGTATTCCTCATGTTGTGAATTTTATAAAGTATGTTTCGAATATAGAAGTAATACATCAAGATATTTAGATAATACTATTTTTTTTATCTCTAGAAACAAAAAAAAGGGATTGGGTTGAGCATATTCTCAGGCCGAGGACTATATCTTGTATTGATATCTTCATCCAAAATTTCCTCGGAAGATGGGCCCTGCTAACACAAAGGTATGAAGACACCCTCAATGATATGAGGGTGTCCCTCCAAAGGGAAGGGCTATATTTTATCCATGATAAGGAAAGTGAAGAGGTTTGTGATGAAGGTTACTAGTCACATGAGGAGGAGAAAGAATTCACTCATGACCCTACTGAAGACAACAAATACTTGATTGAGGAACAAGAGCCTGAAAAGGTTAGTCATGAGGATGAATTAATGGTCTCTGCTCCTCCATTTGATGAAGTCATCCAAGCTTTCATTTATCCTACACAAGAAGAAGAGAATATGGTTAGTCATTTTCCTTTCTAGGTTTTTGATGATTCTTTGTTCCATGATCCAGAAAGTGAAGAAATAGAGGAACCCTTGGATGCACCGGTCCCTTCATGTTGTAATAAAAGTGATGAGTTGATTGGAAATATTGATGATTTTATACATGTTGGGGGATGTAAATGGGATGTTATTTGCTATGATAGAGATCCCATTTACGACATTGAATATCATTTCCAATTGTTTCCTTCACAACTATCATATGAGATTGTTGCTGACTCTAAAATTTGGAGACAAGGAGATGTCATAATTACTGATGTATTCCAAACACCCAAGGATGACTTAATGAAATATTCTCATAATTATTTTTGGTCATACCTTGAGGAATTTGATAAGTATTCCTTTGAGCACTTGGATATATTCTATGAACAGGAGCTTCGACCACCACTGTGCTCAGATTGTGATGAGAGTGAGGGAATGGTTTTATTAGAGAAGGATACTTGTGATGAGGTTTCCCAACCTCATTATTTTCCTTTATCTCGCTATTTTACTAAGGATGTCACTAGGAAACATGTCCCTTGTCCCAGGTGATCCCTAGGGAAAAGTTTTCTCTTCGAATTTAAATGTACATTGAACTCTTTGAGAGGAAGTATAGTACCTCATTCTTTTAACTGTTCCCTAAGAAGTTTCTAGTCATCCTCCAGATTCTTGTTCATCCTGTCTCAAACCTCAGGGAGCGATGAATTTCAAGGAATTCAAACTTATGAGCCTCCTAATAATCCTCTTGAGTGTTCTCCCTTTCACGGCCTTGTTCAGGGATGGATTGAGCATTCTTATGGAAGTGTGATTTGGCATGATTTTGTCCCTCCCTCCTACCTCATTGAGTTATATTTTATGACTTATTATGATATGATGCATGCTATAACTCATGTTATTTTTGTGCTTGAATTATCCTTTCTATGGTCTATGATGAAGCAAAAAGGTATATCTTATGATACATTTCTAGCATGGTTGTACTGGTTATATGATTATACCTAACATTGAGACTAACATTGGTAGTTTCTTCTACTACCGTGCCTAGTACATCCAGTTATTCCATTGGGGGTATGCCACTAGTTACATCATTTCCTTCCATGAATATAACTAGCATTAGTACACATGTTGCATTGTCTCAAGTGACCACATCTAGACTTGTATTTGGTGGGGGGAAAGGCCTTTATTTTACTGTTGGAAGTGGGTTTCCACCTATTTCTCACATTCTTATAGGTAGCCTGGTGATACCAAATGTTAGTTTCCCATTTGGTTATAATTTTAACCCCCGGTCTGTTCTTGACCATAGTGTTTTTACTAGTGTTGGGCGTAGTTATGTCTCTGGAGGAACCAATTTCTCTGGGGGAATTTATGTGGAGGGATCAGTGATGTCATACCCCACCAACACTCCATTTTCATCAGATATTGGTCATGTGCCAAGATTTTTTTTTATGAATACCAACCAAGGGACCCCTTTCCATAGGGACTGATCTTGTGCTTTTCCTTCCTTTGGAAATGTTGGTGCCTCTTTGATGGTCATATTGAATACTCCTGGATTTCTTGTGGGGTTGCTAGTTTGGATGTTGTCCACTCTAAATGTTCCAAATTCTATTGAAACTTATTTGCAAGAGAACTTTATTCCTCCACCTTTTGCCTCTTCTAGTGAAATTATATCTCCTAGTAACCAAAAGTATAAAAGGAATAAAAAGAGAAATAAGAAGAAGAAGAAAATAAAAAAGGAGAAGTAATTAACCATTGCAAGTCATGTTGGAGACACATTACCAATCACTATAAGTCACACTAGAGATAATAAACTATCCACTTCAAGTCATGTTGGGGGTAACAAACCAATCATTCCAATCCATATTGAAGATAAGAAACCAACTGTTGCAAGTCATGCTACAGGTAAGAAACCGACCAATGCAAGTAATGTTGGGGGCATTGATATTGCTGAAATCTAGACAAGCATAACACAAGCCTAATTTCCCTTGTATATTTTGTAAGAGAGACCACCTTATTGATATGTGTGTGATATGTGTCTTCTTATACTAGAGATAAAAAGAGTGTGTTCCTTGTCTGCAGGCTCCTCCACTCTTAAATCATCTTTGGTTTCTCAACAACAGACTCAACCATTAGTTGATGAAGTGGTCACACCAATGAAATCTTAATCTCATCCCACTCTTGTTTTGAAGAGTGACGTGTCTACCAAACATATTTTCTTCATTTTTCAGTTCAAAACCTTTTGAATAAGGGGACATACCACTTTCCTCAATCACACTCCCTCCAAGTTATATGAGTGTTTCCTTTGATTGGAATAGTCGTGTTGAGCCTTCCCTTCCTTATTATGAACCTTTTAAAATAAGGGATGAAGCTTATTAATTAAACTTATGCCAATGTATGGTAGATGAAGGAGCCTCTGCAATCATTTTATCCTTCTGATTTTGGCAAGCTATGGGTTCGCCTAATCTTGTGTCATCTCTTAGTCAATTGCTAGCTTGTGATAGAAGACCTAGTGAACCTTTGAGAATTATTCCTTAGTTGTGTATCACATTAGGTGGGAATATTTTCCTAGTTGATATGATAGTGGTGAATGTCCCATTAGACTTCAATGTGATTCTTGGGCATGATTATGTGTTAAGTGCCAAAGATGTGAATATGGAATCACACAAAACAATATGAGAACAAGATAGAAATGATCCACTATTTATTATTACCAAAACCATTAAGGTATTTAAACACCTTACAATTAATCCTTTTAAGGAATGGATCCACTCTTATGAACTTGCCTCTTCAAGGGGGAAACTTCCTAATGAGATACACTCCAAATACAATATTCACCAACCATGTTGATTACATTATTATATAATACTACCTACCACCTAATAACATTCTAGAGGAGGAACCTTCTAGTAATCCCTCTTAAATTTATTGTTATCACATTAGGCCTTATTTACTAAAAGTTTCTTCCATACATAACAATACAACTCTACTATTATTCCCCCCGGGTACCTTCCTAGGTACTCCATATTATCCCCCTAGCTACACTACATTCCACCCCCATTAGGAAAGAACCATCCTTAATATTTGTTATGAGAATGTACAACCATATACCAAGATTCCATGGATAAGGGTGGATCATAATGCATAAATAAGTTGGAGAAATAAGGTCCCATGTAGAAGTGATAGCCACCATGTTGAAGTAGTCTAAGCTACACTGTAAAATCGGGTCCCATGTCCAAGTGTTCATGTGAACTCCCCTACGAAGATATAAAAACTCCCTAGCTAGCTAAAAATGGCACTTCAAAGATATACATTGGTCATGGGGATCCAAATATGTAGATCCATCCAAAAAATCATCCACTAGTACTAGAGAATAATAAAAACTGAAAAATAGTATTCAGAGAAGGCTCTTGACTACTCTTTATGATGCGCTATACATAGTGTGTAGTAGAGTAATCAAATAGAAGATGAAAGTGGTTTTCATACTAGAAATCACAACTATCCATATACTATTTATCACAATCAGCCTCAAAATCATACCAAACATTATTTTCTTATGTGATATAATTGCATATGGTCTCCATAATATATCTCTCCCTCATTTTATCTATGATGTTGATCTGATTGGAACATTATATTATTTTTATCTATCTCAATTATTTTAGAGTGGAAAAAATTGGATGAATCAACTTGTAGGGCCATTTTAGTGTAAGGTCCCAGTTTAGAAAATTGGGGTCTGGATCCATTTTGAGGCATCAAACAAAACTATTTTGGGTTAAAGCTTTCCTAGTGGAATATTGGACCTCATGACACTATTATACACATCGATACATTTCCAATGATGAAAATATTGTGTCAATTTGAGCTCGTATGAAAAAAGTTATTCCTCTCACAATTTGACCTACCATGCTCACCACCATGGTAAGAGAGGATGTAGCCATGTCAACCCCCGTTTCTCACGCATATGGGGCTAGCCATGTATGTAATTTCAAGAATATTCTAGAAGTTCCAAAACCTTATCACAATTGAGGGTTGAGTAAGTCAAAACCCTACCCCTAGATGGCTATTGGGATATGTTAAATACTAGGCCATGAAGAGGAGAGGGGGTTCCATTATTTTGCATTGTATCTTGTTCTATAGATGAGAAACAAATTTGAGAGTGACATTATGTGACATTAACAAAGGAGGATAGATTATGAAACAACAATATACCCCATAGTTTCAAAGGAAACTCTAGAGAGAGTGCCTCTTTCTTTGTACTTGCATTTGAAGAAAAGAGAGAAAAATGACCTCACCTTCTTGTTGGGTTTTCTCCCATATTGGGTTTTCCAGGTCATATCTTGTGTTTATTTGTGGATGGTGTGTGAGTACTTATTTATGTTTTCTATTTTCACTTTTGAACTATTTCATAAATTTTAAGCAGAAAATCAATAATTAAAGAGTCTGATATCTAGAGGAAATTAACCTTCACAATAAATATTTCAGTATTAGATTTGTTGTGATGAACTATACAATGGAATATCCACTACATTTTATAGATCATTTTGGTATCAGAGCAAGTTTTCTTTGGGAATTTGTGGAAATTTGAAGGATCCAGGAATCATTTTAAGAAGAAAGTCGCAGAACCCTAGCCATGGCCGACAAGTCTATTCATAACAACCCTCGAGATCCATCGTAAGAGAGATTTTTTGAGGTTGGAAGAGAAAGTAACTGACATATATCACAATATATCCCTCCTCATGAAATCTCTAGCAAGCAATCTCAAACCATTCAGAGAAGTTGGAGGCTCAAACTCAGAGATGAGAATAGATGAGAAATCGAGAGATAATGAAGACCTGGAAAAGGAGTCACGGAATGAACCTGAGAAAGAACAGTTGAGTTCTAGTGCCATAAAAAATCCACAATATTTATTCAAGATGGAAGTGAAAGTGGACATAAAGCTATACCAAGGTGAGATTGATGCACTAAAATTGAATCATTGGTTGCATCAACTAGAAGTTTATTTTAGCGTTCACCATATAGATGAAGAACAAAATATATCATTTGTCATACCGAAGTTTGAGGGACAAGATTTAACCTGGTGGGAAGGTCATACATAATGATATAAAAATATCAAACAAGTTCTGATACCAAATTGATTCGAAATATCAATAAAACTATGATACCAATTCAGCCTGAAAATCCTTAGATGTCAATTACTTCTTAAATACACATAAACATCTGACCAGATTCAAGAAATTGAAGATTGCTTGACTATTTGAAAAATATCATGTGAATGTCTTACTTGTCCATAAACCCATAAAATAATGAATAACTTGAAATGTAAATGACATGACACAACAAAAAATAAAAGAACTCAAAATACATATATAATTGACATACATCACTGCATCTTCAAAGTCCCTTTAAATAGTATGATTGTTCTTCATCATCTCAAAATACTAAATTACATTACAATATGGGCTTGCAAAGCCAATTTTGAAGACATTATGAAAATCCATTGTTCAAATTCAGAAAAAAAGTGCACCGTTGAATTCCCGACAAAAAAAATATGCAAAATTGATATAAAATACTTGAAATTTCATCAAGGTACCCCTCGACATGCTTTACGGTGTTACCTCAAGTGCCTTGTACCATATACAAGCATTACGAGGTAAAACACTCAATTAAATTATGTGTTCAACGCGTTGGGTTGCATGCCATTAAATAGGGATCCCCTTCTTACCAAAACCCATAATTTGTGGCTTAGATTAAATATTGTTTTGGTTGGTTTGTTAACCAAATCTAGACTATAGGTGAGTTGGTTAAAACTAAATAATATATATAGTATATCAGGTGTTCAAGACCCAACGAAAATACTATATAATTTTGTTGTTGTTATAAGCAATGAATATATGGCATAGTTTGCAAAGTATATGGTTAAACCCGTATCCACAATGGCATAAATATTGCAACCATAGTATATAACCTCCACATATATGGTGTATACTATATACTATATAGTATATAGTTTAAGAACCTTCACGTTCATTTCAGTGAAGGTTACATGGTATATATGTAGACCAAGGGCCAAGGGTAGAGGTCTTAGGCCCTCGACCCTTTGGCCTCCCATATTAAACTTTGTACCATTTTAAATATATAATATGCCATATATGAATTGGGATCCAATGTGTGGTGTGTTGATAGTGGGGGCGTTGTTAGACCTTTGGGAGGTCATGGGTTCGACCCCTGTTGACTCCCAAACATTTTATACAACCATGACCAAATAGTCCAATGGGAGGTCCCCACATGGAGGCCTCTCATTGGATCGTACATGCCACATGTCATCATATAACTCGTCCACTTGTCAACATGTAGTTGGATTGTACCTTGCCCAATAACCTACCCAGTCACTGTACAATAAGTCCATGTGGAATATTGGGGGTGTGGCCATGTCACCTATATGGATGTGCCATGTGTCAACCTTGCATTGGTGACACATGTCTCCCTTTTACCCCTTTGACTTTGACTTTGACTGCTCATAACTTTTGCATACGAAATCTGTTTGATGCGTCATTTGCACTGTTGGAAAGATGAAGAAGAGCTCTATGCAATAATGCACTTTAATGAACTTTTGAGATGGTCTAATTTTGATATTTTTCGGACCCCCTGGGACCTCTATGAGCGTTCTGAATCCTCCTAGCCATCTATGAGAGTTCCTTATATCCTCCTAGATCACATAAACACTTAGGTTGGAGGGTGATCAACTAGCAACTAAGTGGGAGGATTTCAAAAGCCTCATCAAGTCTCAATTCTACCCTATCAGGTATGTAAAGGACCAATGGATCTGGTGGCACTAATTGAGGTAGAATCAAGGATAGAGTGTACATGAGTACACCATCGAGTTCATAAAGATTGTTTTCATGTTGGGTATCTTTCCGAAGAACCCATATGTACCCCTCAAGTATCTGAGAGGTATTATTAGTCATCTATTAAAGCAATTTATTCTTTTGAATCCAAGGATAGTGGATGATGAATTTGTACAAACACAATATTTGGAAAACATAGGCCACAAGAAAGGGTGGCCAAGTAGTTCCAAGAAGAAAGAGCAGTAGGAAGCTTCCAAGGAGAGGAAGAAGAAGTGGAAAGGGGGAAAGGATAAGAATATGGTAGACACTACACATGAGTGAAAGGATCCCAAAAACCATTGCAACCAATGCAATATTGATGGTCACAATGAGGAAAAGTGTTGGAAACTACATCCAAAATTGAAGCCAAAGAACCACAAGAAGGAAGCCAAGAAAAATAATATTCTACCCATGGATTCAAGAAATCAAGTTCAAAGTAGCTTTGATGTGGATGAGAATGTTGAATGAGGTGAATCTGAGTATCCTTCATCACCAGGAAGAGAAGGAGATGACCAATCTCTTCCACATCAAGGTTCAATTCAAGAAGACCAATATAGATGCTTTGTTTGACTCTAGTTCATAGGATAATCTCATAGTAGTGGATATGGTCAACAAGATTGGATTGGAGTTTCATGATCATCCTATCCCCTATCCATTGGTTTGGGTAAACAAGGATGAAGATATCAAGGTAACGAAATAGTGAAATATTGAATTTGTTGTAAGTGATGATTTTATTGATGAAGTGGAATTGGATGTAATACCCATTGATGTATGTGGAGTAGTGTTTGGAAGCCCCTACATGTATATGAGGGATGCAATATTGATGCGGAGAGCCAACCCATATTGACTATTCAAGGATGGGAAGTCCTACATCATCAATGCGCATAAAAGAAAGCCAAATATCTTATTGGTAAGTGCCAACCAAGCCAAGAAGTTGATTAGTTCCAGTAAGAAATATGTTTTACTTTTCTTAAGAGAAAATCAGATTGAGGATGAGTTGATAAGAGTAATGGCATCCCTAGAGGGGTTTACTAAAGAGAAGAAACATCAAATGGAGGATTTTATACATGCATACAATGGATTTTTCTAGGAGCCTAAAGGGATACCACCAAAGAGGGAAGTGGAGCACCAAAATATAGTTATTGCCAGACTCCTCATTTTCAAATATTGGACTACATAGATAGTCTGTTCTGGAAGCAAATGAAGTGAATAAGTAGTTATAGTATTTTTTGGAGTAGGGTGTGATTCGACCATGCACCTCACCTTGTGGGTCACCTATCAATATTGTACCAAAGAAGGATGGGGCTTGGTGAATGTGTATCAACTACAAATAAATGACCAAGATTACACTCAGAAATTGGTACCCTCTGCCCAATCAGAAATTGGTACCCTTTTCCTAGGATCAATGATATGTTAGATCAATTGCAACATGAAAAATATTCACCAAGTTGGATCTCAAATTGGGATACCACTAGGTATGCGTCAAGGAAGAAGACCCATGGAAGACATCCTTCAAGACAAGGAAAGGTTTGTATGAATGGTTGGTCATGCCATTTGGTTTATGTAATGCACCAACTACATTTATGAGACTAATGAACGATGTACTACGCCCATATATAGATTCATTTATTATAGGCTATTTGGATGATATACTATTTTATAGTGCTACCTAGAAGGAACACATATAACATATCATCTAGGTGTTAGAGACACTGAAGAAGCACCAATTGATGGCTAACCTCAAGAAATTTGAGTTTGATCAACAATATTTGGTGTATTTTGGGTATGTTACCAATGAAGGGGATCTTAAGATACATCCCACAAATATGAAGGCCATCATGAAATGGCTAGTTCCTAAAACTTTCATTGAAGTTGGGAGTTTTGTTGGGGTAACACAGTACTTGTGGAAGTTCATAGATTTATTTTCAATAGTAGCTGCACAACTCCACACCATAAAAATGAGTGGTAAGAGTTTCTAGTAGGGGAAGAATTAGTAGAGGATTTCAATGAGTTGAAGATAAATATTAGTCAAGCACCAATTATCGCATTACCAAACTTGCAAAACTCTTATGAAGTGGAGACATATGCAAGTGGGTATGCCATGGGAGTAGTTTTAATTCAAGGAGGAAGGCCTATATGCTATCATTCTAAAATATTTAATGGGGAATTTCTCAACTACCATACCTATGACAAGGAACTCTACATCTTAGTTCAAGTTTTCAAGAAGTGGAAACACTATTTTATGGGAAATGAGACCATCATCCACATAAATCACCAACTACTACAACATTTACAGGCCCATAGTAAGCTACATCAAACCAAAAATTACAAGTGGATGGGGCTTTTACAAGAATTTTATGTAGTCATCAAGTATAATAAGGGAAACACAAACATGTTGGAAGACATGATTTCAAGTCCACCCACATCCAATATTACAACTTTGGGAACTTTGATGCACATGGATCCTTTTACCCATGATGCATCCAGAGAGGCATACATAAAAGATGATGACTTCAAGGAGGCATTCAACAGCTACAAGGCCAAATTAATATACAATAAGGTGACAACAAGGTTGACCATAATTTTTGGAATGGTTTACTCTACAAGCTTGACAAGCTTCGTGTCCCTAAAGGTGAACAATTGCAACTTATTAGAGAGGCTCACACCTCCAAGGTTGCAGGAAATTTTGGTGTTGGGAAGACAATGGCCAACTTATAGAGGTATGTGTACTTTCCCAGAATGCAAGAAGATGTAGCACAATATATTAGAGGATGTATATTTTTTTCACTAGCAATCCTAGTAACAAGAAGCAAGATCTATACCATCCTTTACCTATACCCACTCAACCTTGGGAAAACATTTCCATATATTTTGTGGGAGGTTTACCAACAACCAGAAAGGACATGACTATCTATTTGTGGAAGTTGATAGGTTCAAAAATATGTGCATTCTCATGCATTTTAAAAAATACCATCAAAGGACAAGAAGTAATAAACATGTTCTTTTAACATGTCTAGGTGCACTTTGGGATACCAAGGAGCATCATATTAGACATGGATACCAGATTTATCATTACATTTTGGGATAATATGGACACTAAGTTGAAGAGATATACAAATTTCCATCCACAAACAAATGGGCATAAAGAAGTAGTCAACAGTACTTTGGTGCAACTTTTGAGGGGTTACAATTATAAGCATCCGAAGACATGTGATGAAAATATGATCTACATACAATACTCTTACAATAGAAAAATACACACTTCTACTGGTAAGTCACCTTTTGAAACTTTATTTAGATATTCTCCACCTTCACCCTTGGATGTTGTATATGGATAGCAAGGAGGAGTGAGGGAGGAACTCATAGGAGATGCATTGAGAGTAGAAAAAAATGTTGATAAGATTAGGCAGACCTATTTGCAAGTACATGATATGCTAAATAATTCACATGAAAAATATAAGTCTAGACATGATCACAACATAACCTAGAAGTCATTCAAAGTGGGAGACAAAGTTTGGTTACAAATGAACAAGGAAAGACTACATTGTCCTAGTAAGAAGATCAAGGATCTATGGTATGGAATTTTTGAGATATTGGATAAGGTGGGAGATAACATTTACAGAATTAGTCTACCCCCATACATGTACATTTACTCACTAGTGAATGTGGAGAATCTCAAAATCTATGAGTTTTACATGTTGGATCAGGAGGAGGAGCATGTCCTACCTTCCATATAGGATTTAGCACTAGATGCTTGTTTAGTCATAGAAATACCATCTTTCGCCACCTTTTTCCCCTTAATTTTAATCCTTTTCACTTCCCCATGACCTTGTATTAATCCTTTTTTATGATTATTTGCGGGGTTTTGGTTTAAAGTGTTTTCCATTGCATTTCTTATTATTTTGTTGAATTATGATTAAAATTTGGAAGAATTGGATTATTCTGCATTTACTTATGAATAATGGCTCATTTTGGGAACTTATTTAGATCCATGTCTTATAGATGCAGGAGTCGACCACCACCAAACATGAAGCCACTTTGGAAAAAGATGTTTAAGAATGAATTATGGTTTTAATTGTAGATGATGGATTATTAAAAAAAAACCATTTGTATAAATCCATCATGCCTCATATAGTCCAAATTAAATTTGGTAGCTACAATTTATTTGTTGGCTATTTCAAATTATGGTTTAAATTTTTTTAGAGATAACGATGACAAATTGGTGGTGGATATGAGTACATATTTGATTCTTCTACAAGATTTGGAGATCTCCATCAAATATATTATGGATCCAAGAACTCAAACATCATTAAATGTCATCTGGGATGCATTTCGGGATTGTTGTTATAAGCCACATATCATAGTTCGAATTTGACTCTCAAAGGTATCCTAAATCCAATGGGAGTTAGCAAAGATCTTGGAATTAGCTATGAGTTGGTTTGAGATCCTAATTATTAGGAAATTGTTGAAAGTACTTGAGGATATTTTGGATCTACATTTATTATTTGTTTTAAGCAATTTCATGTATAAATAAGAGTGCCTTCTCCATTCCAAAAGAAGGGCTCTAGCATATGTCTAGATTATGATGGAATATAATAAAATTATTGGAATTTCTCTTCACATACTTTGTCATTCTTTAGTTCTATGTCTTGATTTAGTTTACAATGTTGTAGAGTAGTTTTCTACCTTGTTCTCAGGAGAATTGATATCACTTCAAATGGATCATGGTAGTATTTTATTTCATATGTTTTCATTTAATGTTATTTCACATGTTTTCATTTAATTTTATTTCATGAACAATGTATTTTATTTATGCAAGTATGATTATTTTTATCAAAGCTTGCTAACAATAGGAGAAATGATTCATGGAAAGTGTTAGGGTCCTATAAATTATAGGAAGTCTGCTTATTCAGTTTCTATCTATTGTTGATCTCATGAAAGCTCCTGGCTTTCTTGGTTTCCTTGGATGACTTTTCCCCTCCATCCATTTTTCCCCAATCCTTCATTCACTGTTGCGCCACTCACTCCCATGTCCATTTATCTTATTGGCCACATATCACCGACCAATCATCCCTGCATAAACAAAGTTAGATAACCTTAGGATAATTAATAATTAAAATTAATTCATTAGGTTAATACCATTAGTAATTAGGTCCCCGAGGTGCAGGGTAGTCGGTGACAGAGTGTGTTGTTAAGCAACTCCGTGTTGTTAAAGTCACCGGTTCGAAACCTGCGGTGACAAAAAATCCAACCATGTTAAGGGTTGGTGTGGCTCAGGATAAGTGTGATCCCCGGGTAATTTTGACGACTTAGATTCCCCTGATTCGCGGTTTCTCAAGCCACAGGCTAATCCCACAGGTCACAGATAAATTAGCAAACAAAAAACAAATACTGCTAGTAATTAGTAATTAGATTAAGTGTAATTAGGTTAGCAATTAGGTTAGTGTAATACTAATAATATTAATAATAAATTAAAAAAAAATTAAATAAATATTAGTTTAATACAAAACATTATAAAAATTAAAAATAATCAAAATAAAATTAAAAAACAAATAAAAAATAAACAAATAAAAATTAAAACATAAAACAAAATAAATTATAAATAATTATTATTAAAACAAAACATTATTAAAACAAAACATTATTAAAACAAATAAAAATTATAAATAATTATTATTAAAAAGAAACATTATAAACAAAACAACAAATAAAAATTAAAAATTGAAACAAATAAAAATTAAAATGTAAAAAAAAATAATAAAAAAAGGTAAAACAAAAAATAAAAAATTTAAAACAAATAATAAAAAATATATATAAAACAAAACGGAAATAAAAAGATTAAAACATAAAAACTATATCCTAATTCTAAAATCCCCTCCTGTACTTCATACACACACATATCCAAAAACAAATAAAATCAAGGACATGTAATGTATTTCGGACCCCCCCTACCATCTGAACTTTAACGGGAGGGGGAGTCTGAAAAGTGGTTTTGACTCCTGCCACTTGTCACCTCCCTATCATTTCGGAACCCCCCTCTAAACTACTTACCACTCTACCCCCCCCTAAAATCCACCTTTCCCTCTTCGAAAACCACATTCCCCCAATTCAAAAACCATTTTTTGCCCATTTCGACCAGTCATTTTCCAAGGAGATTTACAAGAAAACCAAGTTGAAATTTGAGGTTTTTGCTCAGAACAGGACAAATAACAATAAAATCTCCCATATTTCTCATAGATATTAAATATTTGGAGAATCAAGAGCATCTTTGAGCCCTATTTTTTAGGATTCGAGATTTTCTTGTTTGAGACATCTTTTTCAAAACTAGATTCTGGACAACTGGAGATGAATTTCGAAAAACCGAGAGATTTTTTTTCTTAGAACAAGGTGATATACAAAAACCTCCCCCATAGTTTACACAACTATCTCAATTTGAGATATTCTAAGAGATTACTTGACCCTATTTTTCAGAATTTTGGGAGACAAAAAGTCAAAAGGATAGATGGCAAAGAGATCGGATTGAAAGGCACAGATCACCCATAGATCCCATCGAAACAATGCCATATCTCTGAATGAATCTCAAAAAACCTCTATGATTGTAATAGTTATTTTAGATTTTCCTAAAATAAATCATGATCTGTTATGATAGGATAACTTGTAATTAAGTCTATATATAATTCACCATTTGAAGTATTCGAGGGAATTGGTAGGAAGAATGGAGATAATATTGTAAATCAGTCCACAAACACCATTTGATTCAGATTTCTAGTAATACAGTGCAGCAATTGCATGATTCTTGTGACAAATTTCATTGGTGAAGTGTATCTTAATCTATAATTTTTTTTTTCCTGTTATCACCATTGTTATCACCGAAATTTCGTCCGCACATGGCGACAAGAACTCTGCATCGTCAAAACAGCAATGAAGTCATTCATGGCACTGAATTAATTTCATATCATTCCAGAAGGGTCAAAAACTATACAATGTAACCAAAAATTGAAGGGCGCTTCACAGTAGTTTGGTGCACGCGCACATGCGCAGGACAAGAACGTACTCTGCGCGCATGCGTGCACAACGCGCGGCTGTCAACGCAAAAACCCGTGCACCTGCTAAAACGACGCATTTATTGAATTGGCCGGCCTCTCAACCACTTACAGACCAGCTCCCAATCTGATTTGACTCCCAAATCCGAGCTGAATCCACAGGGTAGGCGGGTTAATGACCTAATGAAGCCCTAAAGAGCCCCTTTTCACACTTTGAAGAGGTTACATAATCACCCGGTGATCTGCTATAAAAAGCCATGAAGGAACATTGTTTTCGCAAGGAATTCCAGGTATTGTTATGCTGCTAAGATTGTCAAGGGCTCATTCTTTGATGAAAACACATTGGCAACATCTCATAGGTCCATTCACCTCTCCATTGAGTGGATGTGCTGGGAGTTCTTTCACTATCATTCCCATTTCTTCGCATTGTAAGGAGAGCAAGTTTGTGAGGGCCTCAAGAGCCTTCCTTTGGGGGAAGAAGGAACCACTGTTCTCTTCCTTCATCGTGCTTTGATTTCATCAATAGACCAGCTCAAAACCATTGGTGATATCGATGTCTTTTTTGTGTTTATTGTTTCTTTATCCATATGCTAACAGTTGTAGTTTGTTTTTATTTAATTCTTGCTTGTAGTTTGTTTTGTTTCCTATAACCTTTCCTTCCACAGCTGTCATGCTCTGCAAGACCCAACAGGGCATGTAATCACCCTCAATTTGCTCACCAGGTGACGAATTGGGTGCGAACAGATTGGCGACTCCACCGGGGAGTAGGTATCAATTCCTCCCTCATTTGGTTTTATTTTTCTTTCCTTTTGGTTTTATTAACTTGCAGGGACACAAACCGACCTTCGTCGACCTGCTAACCAGTCAATTCACAGGAGAATTGAGAAAAATCCATCCGGATTTTCTTTCTCTGTCACTTGTCACAAGCGCGCGGGTATTAAACCCCACAGACGCGCATATTGCGCGCATGCGCCTGCACAACGTTCTACCTATGCGCACATGCGCTTTAGTTTTCAACACTTTCAGCGCGCATGCACCATATGCGCCTCTGTCTACACTGGAGGCCTCGCATCTAAACTAAATTTCACATTGTAAGGTTTTTTGGATGTGGGGAAAAGTCATTTTCCTTCTCAAGAATGATGTTATGCATGCTCTAAATACTGCACCACTTAGACCCCTCAA
>JZKD02S0026593.1:338379-353418 GCA_000966675.3 Picea glauca | reverse complement strand
TATGTCGAGTGAACCCTCACCCTCTTCCTACACTACTCCCCTTGTTTTTCCCGCAGGGGGCAATCACACTAGCATCGAGATCACTCCTAATGACCCCTTGTATTCTCACTGTTTCCTATGCGACAAGGAAATACTCGAAGAGCTCGACCGCCTCGACTCTCCCTGGGATGCGCTACATCATCACGCACTCTGCTCACCACAGGAAGCCCTCATGCCTCCTAACCAAAATCCCATTTACGCAGTCGAAACCAAATATTTTATCCCATCCGGGCCTATTGATTGGTTCAACAAACCTATTCCTGCCCCTGATGCGTTCGCAGAAGGAAACATGGCTAACATTTCCCCCACCATCAAAATCGACATTTCCATTAAAAATGGCGTCGTCGAAGAAATCATCATTGGAGCTGCTTGCACTCCTCAGGAAATTGCTGCATATAAAGCCCTCTTCCAGGAATACAGGGATATTTTCGCCTGGTCATACACGGAGATGACAGGTCTTGACCCATCTATTGTCGAGCATCGCATCGACACCTGGCCTGACATCACACCAGTTCGTCAGAAACAGCGACCGCTACACCCTTCCAAGGCCGTGGCTATCAAAGCCGAAATTGACAAATTACGTACGGTCGGGTTTATTTATCCCATCGCTTACACTTCATGGGTTTCCAACCCTGTACCCGTCGACAAAAAATAGGGCACTATCCGCGTTTGCACAGACTTTCGCGATCTCAATAACGCATGTCCAAAAGACAACTTCCCAATGCCTTTCATCGATCAGATTATTGACGACTGCGCTGGCCACGAGGCTCTCTCCTTTATGGACGGATTCTCTGGCTATAACCAAATTCAAATCCACCCAGCCGATCAATATAAAACCGCATTCATTACCCCATGGGTTACTTTCGCATATCGTGTCATGCCTTTCAGCTTAAAAAATGCCAGCGCAACCTTCCAACGGGCGATGACATACATATTTCACAATCTGGGTGAAATTATCCTCGCCTACTTGGACGACCTCACAGCTCGCTCCAAGAAACGCACCCAACATCTTGATGATTTACGAATCATTTTTCAACGGTGTCGTCAGTATAATATCCGCTTCAATCCTCTCAAGTGTGTGTTCTGTGTCACTGCTGGGCGCCTCCTTGGTTTTATTGTTTCCCAAAATGGTATTACCATGGACCCCCTCAAAGTCAAATCCATCACTGAAATTCCACCTCCTCAGAATTTACGACAACTGCAGAGTCTGTAGGGAAAATCTAACTTCCTCAGATGCTTTGTCCCTGATTATGCCATACGTGCGCATGGTTTCCTTCGCTTACTACGTCACGACATCCCCTTTCATTGGGACGATTATGCCCAACATTCATTTGACGATCTCAAAGCAACACTTTCAAATGCACCTTTAATTAGTGCACCGGACTACAATCGCGACTACACCCTCTACGTATCAGCATCAGCTGTATCAGTAGCCGGCGTCCTCATCCAAATCGGAGATGAAAATCATGAACACGTCATTTACTACGTTAGTAAGAACCTTTCAGGACCACCCTTGAAGTACAAACGTGAAGAGAAACTTGCTGTTGCAGTCGTCCTCGTAGTCCAGAAACTGCGCCATTACATTCTGCTTCGGACCAGCAAGGTCATCGCAGACTCCAACCCTATGCAATACTTGCTCAACTGTCGACAAGTTAACGACAAATTCGCTCGATGGATCATTATCCTACAGGAATACGATCTCGATTTCTCAACACCTAAGAGTAAGAAGGCCCTCGTTCTCGTCGAACTTGTCACGGCCCTTCCCTCTGACATCACCAGTGCCCCCGTCAACACCGACTTCCCTGATGAACATCTCTTTTACATCGCCTCAGATTATCCTTGGTATGGCGACCTCCTCGTCTACCTACGAACTCAGAATTTCGGTCAACACCTTTCACGAGATGATCGTCGACATATTCACCATCAGGCCCCCCGCTATCTCCTCATCGGAGACATCCTATATTGGTGGGGCGTTGACACTATTCTTCGTCGTTGCCTGACTATTGACGAGGCCGACAGAGTCTTAAACGACTGCCACAACGGTGCCTGTGGGGGACATCTTTCGGGTATATCCACGGCTCAGAAGATTATCCGAGCTGGTTACTTTTGGCCCACCTTGTTTCATGATTGCGTCCATGCTGTGAAACGCTGTGAGCAATGTCATCTCTACGCCAACAAAGCCTGAGCTCCCCCCGCTCTTCTCCACCCCGTCATTACTGTGGGCCCTTTTTGTAAATGGGGCATTGAATTTATGACTTGTAATCCCCCCTCCAAAAATGGTCACAAATACATTGTTGTCACTGTTGATTACTTCACCAAATGGGCCGAAGCTATGCCCACTTTCAACAACACCGCTGACACTGCAGCGCGTTTTTTCTTTAATCACGTCATATCCCATTTTGGCATACCACTCCAGCTCATTTCCGACCATGGAAAACACTTCGAGAATGAGATCTTCGTCAAACTCTCATCTCGATTAGGCTTCTCTCATGAGTTTGCCTCACCATATTACCCTCAGTCAAACGGACAGGTCGAGGCAGTAAACAAAGTCCTCAAGACCATGTTACAACGCAGGTCAATAAACATAAAACCAATTGGCATCACATGTTATTTTCCATGCTATGGGATTATCGAACGGCAGTAAATACCGCCACGGGTTTCATGCCATTCCATTTAGTCCATGGGGTTGAGGCAACTCTTCCCATTGAGTGCGAAATACCTACCTTACGCACCGCAATTGAGCTATTACCTGACACTGCTCCAATGGAGCAACACTTGATGAACTTGGAGTTGTTGGATGAAGATCGTCGATATTCATTACAGAACAACGAGGTAGCTAAAAAATGATCCAAAGCTACCTTTGATCACCATGTCAACCTTCATTCATTCCGAGAAGGCGACCTCGTCTTGGCCTATGATATCGCCCATGATACCTTTGGCCACGGCAAATTCGAATCACTCTGGCATGGCCCTTACATCATTCAACATTGCCTCACAAAAGGCGCATACATCCTGGCCTCCCCCGAAGGCCTCTCACTCAAGGAACCCATCAATGGGTTATACCTCAAGAAGTTTTATGCTTAAAAGTAGTCACACTACTTTAGGTCATTTTCGTTTTTCTAGTGTTTTTAATCTTTTTTCTCTCACCCCTCTCGTCTAAAATATCCTTTGTGCTATTGACAGATGCTTCCTTCACCATCCTACCACATTGGTTACACCGATGGCGCCAGCCGTTTGACACAAAATTTCGCTTCGGCGGCTTGGGCTTTATATACCCCCTCACATGAAATGCTACATTCCAGTGGCATCTGTTTGGGACTAGCAACCAACAACCAATCTGAATACACTGCGGTCCTTGGCCTCCTTACCGATGCCGAGCGTCATCATATTCACCACCTTAGCGTCTTCCTCGACTCTCAACTAGTCATTCTCCAGCTCAACAATGTTTACCGTGTACGCGATCCGTGCCTCTTTCGCAAATACCTGCAGGTTAGATTATTATCTCGANATTTTGATTCCATTACATTTACACATATTCCAAGACAATTGAATCAAACAACAGATGAAATAGATAACATGGTGTTAGATTGGCATATATCACATCAAGCTACACATACATAAAAACATCTCATACATCTTGTCACATCATATAGATAAGATAGACATCATCATCATTATCAACAAAAAACATATGTAAACAACACCAGGATCTCAAAAAAGATGTATACTCATATATATATATCGAGGCCTATCAGGCCATCCGAATGTTTACATACAAAAAATACATATGCCCGCAGGCCAGTGCCACACCTCGGTACAAAATCGGCTCACCAGCCTATATACAATAAAAAAGTATACAATATACATCCATCAGGGTGCCTCTATCGCACCCCCAGCTGCTCCTCCCTCAGGAGGAGGTGATGGCCCACCCCCACCTTCCCCAGGCGGTGGTGGTGAAACACCTGCAGGACCCTCCTGCCCCGACGGTAGGCATCCACTAGTCATTGCGGTGAGCACAGCTGCTCATCGCACTATACCCCGCCATGGTGGCGGTAATCCGATGCACTGCTCCAGGAACCCCTCGTCTTGGATACAGATCCACATGCCCTCAAGCATGTCCTACAACACCGTCTCAAGACGATGACGTATATCATCTACATCAACTCCGACCGCCGCCGGAGGGGCATGAGATGGCCCTGCACCAGGGTCATCGAACCGATGCCTCCTCGCTGCCCTCTCGGGCTCCGCTGGGGGTCCCGAAACCTCATCTCACCGACGTCTCTCTCCGCACTGCAGTCTCTTCGGCTCTCGCTGAACCGTCTCTCTCTGCCACTCCACCTCGCACCCACGAGGTGCTACATCTGCACATGCACCAAACAACAAACAACAGATCGTATCGGTATCTATCATCATACATATAAACTGGTATATCAAAATCAAAACATAAATCAAAACATACAAAACTCAACATACCTCGGTGATCAAAAACCTCCCAAGGAGGCAATACCATGTCCGGGTCCCCCCGGAAGTCCACCCCAGCATAGGGGTATCGAAGTATGACCTGCGACATCTGCCGCCAGATCTGTGACCGCCTGCACTGTGAAATAATGCCCGCCTTCGCCACCACCATGGCGAACCAAAACTATGGACCACCGCCTCAATAGAGGCTCTCGCACCCCAGGCGCCTCTAGAAGAACCTGCGGACGCAACATCGACAGCCTCTCCAGAAACCAGGCTACCAGGATAGAGCCGAATGCAAACTCTCTAGTGCCTGTGGACCGACAACGGTCTAGCTGCGCGATCATCCGCGCGTGCAGTGTCAACCCCCACATGAACCGCTCATGGCCCACCACCACCCTCTCAAGCAACAACAACTGGCCACCACTGATCCGTTGGGTCGCCAGTGACCCATACACACGAACAATCATCGCCTCTATGAAACGATGCAACAGAGAATCCAGACCACTAATACTCACTACAGTCCCAGACATGTAGTTCTCACCTGAGCAATATCGCTCGACGATCTCCCGCAAGTGCATGTCCCTCGGCAGCACAGGCTCTGCTGGCAGCGGTGTTCCCCGAAAGGGGAGCCTAGTCAAAAAATAAATATCCTCCACTGCATTGAAGGGGATCTTCTCTCCTCGCACGAGGAAGCAGTGCAGGTATGAACTCCACATCTGGAGAAAGAAATACAACAAGTACTCCTGTGCCCGTATCAACGGGCACTCAAAGAACTTTAGCAACCCATTGGTTGCTAAAGCTGCTCGAACCGCAGGCCCTGCATTGGCCACAACATCTCGCAACTGTGACCAGTCTCGCTCACGCCACTGGACATCCATAATCACTGCTAGCCACCTGCACACAAAACAGAGTCCTATATTATCTTATGCAACCATCCAATGCATAAAAAAGACTCCCTTTTTACCCTTCAACCTTGCCTCTTAGGCGCGGTTTTACCACCCACAGGCGCGCACACATGCGCACCTGTTCATTATACAGGTGCGTGCGTATGCGTGCCTGTTTTTCCCACAGGCGGGCTCGTGAGCGCGCCTGTTCACCATATAGGTGCGTGCCAGGGCGTGCCTGTCAAACCCACAGGCACACTTTGATGCGCGCCTGTTCACCGCATAGGCGCGCACTAGTGCGCGCCTGTCCACCTCACAGGCGCGCCCCTAGGGCGTGCCTTAAATTCCCCCTCATGCACACCAATGCATGATTATTTAGTGGACAGGCATGCACGTATGCGGGCCTTCCACTGAATCACCCATGCATGTGGGCCCACAACCTACCAAAAAACCCCTAAAAACCCCTTGTACGACCCCCGTACCTACCCTACCCAAAAATTAGAAACCTATTTCTATGCAGGACGATCAGACCACTAACCCGAAACTCGCACACCGTCTATCGGATACCTCGTGCTCCCTGAATCACCCAATCTCCTCTGAATCTACTCGTCCATTCACTGTAGTAGCAGGTACAAATGAGGTGGCAATGTGGGCCCTAAAGCTATATATAGGCCTTTTTCCAAACTTCCACTCAACATTCCGGGAGCCCAAGGTGTCCATTTTTCAAACCGTCTTCAGCCACGGGATCAACATCCCGCCGTCTACATCACGACTGTCCTTGGGTCACTTTTTTTCCTAGGCCCCCGGGGCACCCCTTTTTTCATATCATGGTCAGGTACGCACGCGCATAGTCACATTTGTCAAATACAAGCTCATATCTTTGATTCTCTTCAGATATTGTTCACTTTGGGTATTTGGTTGTTATGTGCACAGGTATTTTCTCATCAGTCATTGACATCAACCCTGCAGGTATATATTCAGCACTGGCATGTAGTCTATCCCACTTTATTGCATTTACATTTCCAGTCACACCCTCTGATATTGGCCTTTAGGATCCTAATTCTCGGCTCTGCAGTACCCACACCTCCATTTTCATCTTCGGTACTGTAACCCGGTAGCATTCTCACCCACATGAGTTGTCCCATTCATAGCACCTTTTTTCACTTTCGACACTCATGCTGTTTTTCATTACCCTTTAGGGATGGGAGTCCCAATAGTCTTTCATCATGTCGTGAATCTGCCACATACTCTTTCTCTTCATTTTGCTAGCTTTCCCACATGGACTCCCAGATTATCTCTTTATGGTTCTATTTTTTACCTGCACTTCCGCAGGATCATGAGCCCTTCATTTCATCCACACTCAGTTTKCCCATCTGCGAACCTACCCTCATTTCACCTACCTCATACAGAAACTCACCAATGGGGCCCCYACCCTTCATCAGTTTCCCAAGACARYTCTGCCCTCCCTGGGGCACRCATTTCACASTGGGGCACCCGTTTCTGTATTTGTACATTTCTCCCCAAAAATTATTTATTATTTATTGTACAAACGCCTTTATTTCCAGTCATTACATTTTTTGTCGTCACCATTGGCGACTTGCTTTCTTTTAGCCACACGCAACCCATGTCACCCTTGGTTGGAGCATTACTTATCATCTACCCTTGCCGGCATCGTCCATATCTTCAGAGTACTCCATAGGTCAGTTACCTCTACCCTCTGAATTTGTTCACCTTGTCCCGCCTCTGGCACAACTTATCACCGGTCTTGTCGTCCCCTTGACACTCGACCTTGTTACACGGTTGCAGCCACTGTTTCTCTCATACATCCTCCAGCCAAGGGAAGTCTTGAGTCTTCCCACTTCTTGACTTCGTCCATGTACCTCTGCCACTTCCTCACCTCGGTAGATTCCACGGAGCCCTTTGATTCTGGGAGTTGCGTCCCCCTTTTTGTCGACATCAGCACACTTTTCCAGAAGGGCGACAGTATCTTGATTCTCATTCTCTATTTTAATGAGAGATCTCAGACGACACAGGGTGAAACACCATTGCTCCCTGCTGTCGTTGGCCCCCATAACATTCGACGCCAACACTCTCTCATGTTATGGTGGGTCTTACTTTGTGACTATTGCAATTATTTTTTTCATTTTCCAAAGACCTCTGAACTTGGTAGGGCCATCAATGCCCACATCATTGTCGCTGCTTATTACCGCAATCATTGCCTATTATTCAGAGTATGTTCCTTTGTAGAATTGTCTTCTGCCTTTATCATTACCACCCCCGAGGGCGCTTCAGTTGTCTACACCAACACTTCCATCATCTTTTTTCAGAGTTACATAACACGAGCATGGGGCATGCCCGCCTCGTTTGTACACAGTTGTATATTTTTCTGCACAACTCTCAGAAGGTTGGGTCCTACCGGTTCCTTTTTTCTTCAACGGATCACTCCGAACGGTCCCACTATTGCTCTCCCTTACAACAACATTCTCAGTAGAAGAAACATTGATGGATTTCAGCTATACATATGCTCCTAACCTCATTCATCAGGGGGCATCTGTTATCATCAAAATTTCATCCGCACATGGCGACAAGAACTCCGCATCGTCAAAACAACAATGAAGTCATTCATGGCACTGAATTAATTTCACAACATTCCAGAAGGGTCAAAAACTATACAAAGTAACCAAAAATTGAAGGGCGCTTCACAGTAGTTTGGTGCGCACGCACATGCGCGGGACAAGAACGTACTCTGCATGCATGCGCGCATGACGTGCGACTGTCAACGCAAAAACCCGCGCACCTGCTAAAACGATGCATTTATTGAATTGGTCGGCCTCTCAACCACTTACGGACCAACTCCCAATCTGATTTGACTCCCAAATCCGAGTTGAATCTGCAGGGTAGGCGGGTTAATGACCTAATGAAGCCCTAAAGAGCCCCTTTTCACACTTTGAAGAGGTTACATAATCACCCGGTGATCTGCCATAAAAAGCCATGAAGGAACATTGTTTTCGCAAGGAATTCCAGGTATTGTTATGCTGCTAAGATTGTCAAGGGCTCATTCTTTGACGACAACACATTCGCAACATCTCATAGGGCCATTCACCTCTCCATTGAGTGGATGTGCTGGGAGTTCTTTCACTATCATTCCCATTTCTTCGCATTGTAAGGAGAGCAAGTTTGTGAGGGCCTCAAGAGCCTTCCTTTGGGGGAAGAAGGAACCACTGTTCTCTTCCTTCATCGTGCTTTGATTTCATCAATAGACCAGCTCAAAACCATTGGTGATATCAGTGTCTTTTTTGTGTTTATTGTTTCTTTATCCATATGCTAACAGTTGTAGTTTGTTTTTATTTAATTCTTGCTTGTAGTTTGTTTTGTTTCCTCTAACCTTTCCTTCCACAGCTGTCATGCTCTGCAAGACCCAACAGGGCATGTAAGCACCCTCGATTTGCTCACCAGGTGACGAATTGGGTGCGAACAACCATCATTTCTTTTATGAATTATTCCAAGAAGATAAGATACAAAATTTGTTTAAATGTACACTCTCTCTCTGGATTAGGAATAATTTTTATGTTTTCTACTGAAGATTGAAAACAAAATTCTTGATTGCTCTATTTTTAATTGTATTTCTGAACACTTCATTTCCCTACGTATCATAATCCTTGAAGATCCAGTGAATTTTCCTACTTTGCCCTGCAATATTAGCTTGTTAGACTTTGTTTTTGATCAATTTTGAACTATGAATCCATTTTCCCAATGGCCCATATTCACTTTTCAAACCAAACAATTCAAAAACCAAACCATGTACTATCATAAATAGCCTAAAAATCCTATCCAACAAAGATAAATATTATAGAGAGATCCCTCTCTTAGTCTAGGAGGGCTAGATCCTAGACTCCAAAGTGGTTTGGTGGTTACCTTTGTAAAATTATTCATCACCCTAAGAAATTACAGAGTGCTAAGATAGTGGCGACCATACTGGGGAAGAATTTTTATCTTCCTCAGGAAAGTGTATCAAGTTACAGATCTGATTGTTGATGGTGGACAGTGATCAGACACATCAAGGATGAATCATTCACCTGGTGACTCCAAACAATTTCAATTTGATCTGAAGACTCCACTTGAGGATGAACCTGAATAATAGAAACATGAAAAAACGCTATGTTGAGATCATGTATTCAAATTGGAATTTCATCCCAGGCATAATATGTTGTATTGTTAGTTATTTTTTCAAGAAAATTTTCCAATGTATAGTATATTTGAAAAGAGATCATAGACCCACATCCAATTCTTTTTCTTTGAAGATTGTAAATACAAATTCTCTTTATTTTTTTGATCATGGTCGAAACCCTTTTGCTGCAACTCATATTGGCCATATTCCATTTGATGAGCCTCAAGAAACCAAGGCTATTTTTACAACTATTGTACAAGCTCCCATACCCTTTAAAGTCCCAGACAAATAAAAGCCTCTCGTATTACCTCCAATACTCCATGGTTTCCCTAAAAATGATCACAAATACCTTCCCAGGTTTGATGGAGAATATGGTAGCATCACTGTCGAAAAACACATTCAGGGTTTTGAACATTTTCTTGACCTTTTTGAGGCTGAAGAAGATGATGCTTGTATCATATTTTTTCCCGATCTTTGCAAGGTAAAGCTAAAGAGTGGTTTAAAATTTTTCCAGCTACAAGCATTGGTGATTTCCATCAGTTTGTGAAAGTCTTCCTTGATAAATGGGTGATCAAGAGGAATCCTTTTCTTATTTTAGAAGAATACAATCATTTTAAAAGACATCTAGGAGAAACAATGCAACCCTTTTCAGCCAGATTCAATCAATTTTACTATTCAATGCCTGATGATATAAAGCCTCCTCCCGATTTATCTCTCTTACACTAATCAAATGCCTTTGATCTAGAAATGGTGTTTCAATTGAGAGAAATGAATACTACAACACTTGAAGAAATGAAGAACAATGCAATAGGTGTAGAAGCTAATTTGTTGATCAAAAAGTCAAAGTTGAAGGCAAAAGAAAAGGAAAGCATGAAGAAGGAGAATTTGACATTTTCAGAAGAGAAACTAGACATTTTGGCAAGCACAATGAAAGAAATGATGCACACGATTATCATGAGATATGAACTTGCTATTACAAAACACCATGTTCCATTTTTTGCAGAAAAACGAAGGGTCACTGTTCCAAATCATTTTGCTGCTTATCCTTGGTATCATAGATCATAAAATGATTGTTTTATGTATTCACTTCATGAAATGGACAAAGATGAAAGTCAAAATGAACTTGTGGAGGAGAAATCATTTGATCTAATATGTATGCTTGATGACATTGCTTATATGGATGAGATACCCAAGTATGATCAATATGATGATGACTACATCAAGGTTGACTCTTTAAAGAAATCAACAACATATTTTTTGGAGAAAGAAGCTCAGTTACAGTAGCTCAAATATGACAATCAACCTATGCATATTAATTATGACAACAATGAGGAAAATGTATAAAATTTTCAAGTAAGTGAAATATATTTTCGTTTATGTTTTCCCTCATTCCAATTTCTGAGAGAAAACTATAAACAAGTAGATACACAAGTTGTAAGAAATATTATGGGGAAACTTTCTTATGAATCAGTTGAATATGTTTGTTCGTTAGTCTTCCTCTATTCTAATCTAATCTTCTTATTGACCCAGGGTTCATGTCTTTCAGGTTTCCAACAAAGCCTCTAAAACTATCGCCCCTCCAGGTAAACTAGAAGGCAACACAACGCACAGAATGCATTGCACAGTCTGACCCAAGATAGCTTTAATGGGTGGCTGTAAGACTCAAGTGTTCACAACCTAGGATTGGGTATGAGATATGAGCGCTAACCATTGAACCATATATTCTCACGTATAAATGCAACCTACTGTTATTCATGACTATGCAGTAAATCCAATAGCTCATTCCCTTAATATCGCAATAGCATTTAAACAAGAAATATAATAACTCATTCATTCAACATAATATTAACTTCTAAAGACAGGAAAGAGATGCATTCATTCATCAAAAAACACATATATTACTGTAGTTCAACCCCTCCTGGGATACATCCACAAATATTTGGCTCTTGGCTCTTTTATTATGGTAGTTCTGCATCTACGACGTCGCACGCTTACAACTCTTCCCCATCGGGTAAGATCTGTATGAGGCAGACTATATCGTACCATGATCCACAACCTGTGATATAACCCTCAATATCTACCCTCCCTCTTCAGTCTTTCTCAATAGCTTACAAAAATGGATCATACAACAAAATATTACATATCATGACTGCTACAGCTGCTCCTTCTACAGTAACGATTTCTTCTTATAAAAAATGTGAACAAACTAACATAATATCCGACTCGATAATAATCGAAACCTCTATGATACCTAAGTATCTATATTTATACTTTTCTGTCTCTTCATCCATTACAATACATTACCAAAACCCTAACCCTAATGTCGTTAGGTCTTCTATGCATGTGCGTGTGATGTTCTTCCTTCCAGATGTTGCTTTCCTCACATGTGTGTGCTTTCTTTCCCAAAACCACCTTGCTTTTCCATCTCAGCCTACTGCCAACGAGCCCCCAACACTAACATGTGGCTCATCCCGAGCCACCTAATCCTTTTGAGCTTCCTTGATCTCCTTGGTGATCGTCTGGAACTTTTCCTTGAGCTATGCTACTTGTGTCTGCACCTGTACAGTCTTCTGATTGATTGTGTCCACTACATGGACTGCAACTTCGCCGTTGATCAATCCTACACATTCTACCTAGGTATGTTCTATCTGTGTATTAGCTTCCTCTTCCTGTGCCAGGACTTCTACTACCCGCTCCTGCAGTGGTTCCAATTGAGCATGACGCTCTCGTTTCTAGGTTTTCACAATGATTAGCTCTGCATGCAATCTCTTAATATCATGCGTCCCTTTGACACGTTCTAGGTTTGGTATTGTCTTCTGCCTTTGATTGAGTTCTTGGATCGCTACACTGATCCTTTCTTCTTCCATGTCCCATTTGTGGGCCTGCTGATCCTCCTCCAACCTGGTCCAAAGTTGTGTTGCTTTATTGAACAAGTCAGCTAATGTGCTGACCTGCTTCTCTATCTCCTGCAATTGTGTTGTTTCTTCCTTCTTCCTTTTCTTCTTCACTACTAGTGGAGTGGTTGGTGTGAGCTGTTCTCGGATATTCTTGATCTCCTTCTGATATTGATCGATTTCCTGCACAATCCGATCAATCTTTTCTGTTGCTGTGATATCATCATTGTGTGCGGCCTGTGGAATCTTCTCGTAAGTTCCTTCCACTTTCTAATTCAATCCTTTTATATGCTCCCTTTCCTCCTCGATCTCATATTTATCCTTCTCATAGACTAGTTCTAGAACATCCCGTTTCTTTGTTGTCTACTTTAGTTTGGTTAAGTCTCTTTGTGCATGAGATTGTACCTTGTGGCTCATGCTCACCTGCAACCTGTGTAATTCCCCTGATGGTATCCTTTTCAACACAAGTTGGATTTGGCTTAAGTCCTTCAAGGGTGTTTTCCCCACAATTTCATCCATGCACAACATACTTGGGTTGATATGAAATGTTACGTGTGGCTGCAATATCCCTTGGATTGACTGTCATTCTTCTTCTTACACTCTTCCTTCTGTCTGCAGTGACGATGGTTTGATTCCCCTGTTTCTTGTTGTTGTCCCTTTCCCGATATGCTTGATGAGCTACCGCATGTATGCCAAATCCTCTTGGATCTTGTCCTTGTGGCATGCAACATGGTTGAAGTCTTCGACTAGACAATCCTGGACCATTTGGGCTATCATCTCCTCTTCATCCTTCATGATTGTATACTTTGGCAGTGTTCTTTGCGCCTTTGATTTCTTGCACGTGCCTCCTGTCTGTGTAGTTGGTCTCTTATTTCCCCCCGGTTCCTGTGTGTTGGGATTTGGGGTGGTCTTTTGTGCTCCCTCAGCCTGTTTTTGTTGTTCCTTGGTCAGTTGTGTACCCTCCTTCCCCTTCTGGGTCCCTGTCTTATTTATCCCTTCATCTACTTGTGTTGTATTTCCCTGGGTTGTTCTTGGTATCTTGGGCACTTGGATTTCTAGAGGCTGCATTTCTCCCTACTCTGCCTCTTCTTATGTTGTTCTTTCCGACACTTTCGGGGTAATGGATGGAATCCTCCATTCATCGGGCCATTCTCTGATGACCATGTCAATGTCACCCTCTATGATGTAGTAGTGCATATATAGCCACTATTTATCCAAATCCTTCCTTGCCTGTATCCACATTGTGTGTCGTGTGGCCTAGAAATTGGCGATGTCTGCGTATCATGCGACAACTTATGGTGTGATTCTCCACGTATTGGAGATGGATTCCTGTAGGTCATGTAGATATCCCTCCAATATGGACCTGTTTTTCTTTTTTCTCCTCAAATTTGGCCTGGATATGAGAAAAAAATACCTCACTCCCTGGTTCGTCTTTGGTCTGGTACAAAAAACTACATACCTTGGCTCTTGCCATCCCATGAAGGCTATTAATGTGATCAACCGTGAGTAGTGGAACTCTGTGCCTAGGTCCGATGCATCCTTATAATCATCTAGGAACAAGTTCAATAGGTACAATTCCTAGCTCATTGAGGTACCTTCTGCGCACTGGGATGCAACAACAACAACTCCAGCTGGGACTTCCTCCCTGCAGCATTTTCTCAGCAGCTTGCAGGCTAATATTTTCATGCCCAGTTGAGTTGCGGTATCATTGATTCATTTGATTATGATCCGTCTTGTCCCCCTATCGGTGGCATACTTCTTAACTCATTTGAGACTCGTCTAGCTCAACTGTTGTTGTCAGATTCAACGTCATGATATTAATTTTTGGATTTGCTTCTGTGTTCTCTGGTTGCACCTCCTTCAGGGTTTCTTCTTCCTGGTTCTGTGGCTCTTATGCCACTACTAGCATATCTACATTCATGGCCTCTTCTGCTGGCTATTGAATTTCCTCCAGTATCGACGTGGGTTGTATTGGTATCATCTCTAGGGATGGGATTTTGTCAACATTGACGATCTCTGGAAAATTTTGTTCACCTTCTTCTGCCTGTCCTCGCGACCTAGTTTGAACTCTAGTTTTCTTGGCGGTCTGGCTCACTTCTTCCCTCTTGGGCGGTGCCATGGTGGTGAATGTCAAATGTCTGTTGGAATCGAACTGTCTCGATGGTCTCTATGAAATCTCTCTGTGTTCTTTAGCCTCTGTTTCTCTCTATCTGTTCTCTCTTCATAATAGACTATTGGCTCTCGTGTCCATGTGTTGTATGTCTTTCCCATGAAGCTTATCGAGGACGCTTCCTTGGTTATGGGTTTAATGCACCTTAATTACAGGTTTGATGCACCTATGGATTTTTTGTACATGCCATTAATCTTCCTTGTCATATTTTGTTGGTGCGATTAATGTGGTGTCCCATCAGTCCTTTTCGTCCTTTAATTTTGCCTAGTGTTGTCATGTCATCCTGCTTTTGTCGACTTTCCTTTTTCCGCTTGTTTCCCTTTGTATGTTACCATTGTCCTTCGTCGAATTTGTGTTTCTAAATTTGTGTGGCCTTTCTACCTATGGTTCACTATGCCCTCTTTGGTTTTGTTTCCTTTTTGT
>JZKD02S0026593.1:326758-338359 GCA_000966675.3 Picea glauca | reverse complement strand
TTTAATGTGCGGTGGGTCGTCGACTGTCCTTGTACAGCTTCAATCGACTCCCATTGATCATTACTCCGAGTTTTGCGCCTGATAAGTCTCTTAACTATACAAATCCTCCATTGGTGACATATTTTACTTCATATGGTCCTAACTAATGCATTCTAATATTTCCTGGGTGTTGTAATGATTTCCTGTCGTACATCAACACTAGATCTCCTTCCTTGAATGTTTTCTTCTTGCTATGTCTATCGTTCCAAGATTTGTCTCTTTCCTTTTGAACTTGTTGGTGGAATCTTGCCAAGTTTCGATATTCCTCCATGGTCAGTAACTGATTCAGTCTCTCCTGTACTGCACCTCATTCTATCATTTGTGTGATCACTGCTACACATAAGCTTGGTACTAAAAATTCTAGCGGCACCACTACTTCTTGGCCATAAACCAGTTTAAATGGCGTGTGCTCTGTCAAATTTTTTCATGTAGTCTTGTATGCCCATAATACTGCTGGTACTTTGAGGTCCCATTCATCCCTGTTGACGTTGCAAATCTTTGTCAGTGCGTTCTCCAAGATTTTGTTGAATGCTTCCACTGTGCCATTTTCCTGTGGAGGATACAGTGTGTTCTTCTAGTGATGGACTTCAAATTATTCAGTCATAGAACTGATGGTATTGTTTATGAAGTGTGTGCCTTGGGTGCTCATCAAAATTCCTGAGCACCCAAATCGAGTGATGACTTGTTCAAATAAAAAGTGTGTTGTTTTTTCTACGTTGAAATATTTTACTAGTGCGGCTTCCGCCCATTTGTTAAGTATTTTGTTGCGGTGATAATGTACCGAGCCCCTGTTCTTTTTTCTAGTGGGTTGATTGGTCCCAAAAAGTCTATTGCCCACTTTTTAAATGCCTGTAATGTTACTTGTGGTCATAATGGAATCTCATCCCTTTTGTTGGGTTTGCGTACCCTTTGAAAAACAATTCATGTTTGACATTATTCCTTTGAATCTCTATGAATAGTTGGCCACCAAAGTCCTGCGTGCAATTCCGTTTGTGCAATATCTTTACCTGCATAATTCCGTCTTGCTATTCCCACGTGGGCTTGTGCTAAAAATATTGGTCTTTTGTGGTCTAACACGTATCTTCGCAAGATGCTATCGACACCCATTTTATATAAATGTCCTGCAATCAATTGATAGTCTGAAGCACAAACTACCAGGTTATTCTTCTGCGCGGTTCTATATTCTTGCGACGTAGTACCTGTACTCAAGTACTGAATGATATCTGCAAAGTATTCATCAACAATCTGTACTGAGAATAACTATGAATCCAGAAAGTTGTCTTCTAAATGCATAGGTTCTTCTCCAATTGTGACCCTTGATAGGTGGTCAGGTTCTGCGTTCAATTTTCCTATCTTGACTATTACTTCAAAGTCAAATTCTTGGAATAATAGTAACCATTGAAAAATTATCCCCCCCAACACTAGCTTGTTGACTAGGTATTTTAGGGCTGAGTGATCTGTGAACATCTTAAAGTGATTTCCCAATAAGTAATGTATGAATTTCTGCAATGCATAGACCATGGCCAAGCCTTCTCTCTCTGTAGTGTTATAGTTCTTCTCTGATTATGACAAATTTATTGTTTCAAATGCTATCAGGTGATCCATGTCTCTCGCTCCTGGTTGTGCCAAGATAGCTCCAAGTTCTATGGCTGATGAATCTACATGCACATGGAATGTATTCTCCCAATGTGGAAATACTAATATTGGTGCAATGACCATCTTTTCCTTTAGGGTATCTAGACCGTGTTGACACTCATCCTTCCACTAATTTTTTTAATCTTTTCTTAGCATCTTTTCCATCGATGCAGTGATCTGCACATATCCTTTGATAAATTTCCTGTAGTATCCTGTGTGTCCCAACATCACTCTTAGCTGATGGACTATTTTTTGTGGTGGTAAATTAACAATTACTGTGATCTTTTCCAGATCTACTAATAAACCTTGTTTGCATACTATGTGGCCCAATAGTATCCTAAACAGTGTTCCAAATATGCATTTCTTTATGTTCAGTGATATCTGGAACTATCTACATCTTTCTAACATCAACCGTAAAACTTCCACATGGTTTTTTAACATCCTATAGACTGTCCAATCATCTAGGTATACTTCAATAAACTGATGGATGAATTCTTTAAACACTGCGATGACCACTCTGGAGAATATTGCTGGTGCATTCTTCAGTCCAAACGACATGACTGTGTACTGATAAGATCCCCATTCTATCACAAATGTGGTCTTGTATCTATCCTCTTGTGCTATCTTAATCTGATGGTAGCCTGAGAATCCATTAGTGAATGAGTAAGCTTCATGTCCTCCCACATTCTCTAACACCTCATCTGCGAAAGGTGTAGTGAATGGGTCATGTAGGCATGCATCATTCAACTTCCTCAAGTCGATGCATATCCTGATCCCTCCTTGTTTATTGTCCTATACTACCATTAGGCTTATCCATTCTGACTCTTTGAACAGTTCTATGATGCCAACTTAGAGAATCTTGTCAATCTCCACTTTGAATTTCTGTTTATATATTGGGTTCAATCTATATGGTCATTGTCTTATCGATCTCGCTTCCAGTCTGAGTGGTATCTTCATTTCCCCTATATCTCCAACTATACCCTTCATCTCTGTAAATGTTGTGGGAAACAAGTCACTGTATTCGTGCAACAACTTTGTTATGATTTCTACAGTCTGCTCACCCCAGTAATCTCCAATGCTAGCCATTTTGGGATGCTCGGCTGTCCCAATGTTGAATTTCTTTACTTTGATCAACGCAGTAATGAATTCTGATCCTATGGGTGGTCCTTCCACATATCTGTCACCTTCTACTTCTTCAATCTGAATATCATACGGATCATCTTCATTTGGTGCTTCTTCTTATACGTGGTAACAAGACAACAGTTCCTTAATTGTCTGTGTATTCCGTTGTTTCTCTTCTGTGATCAGTTCTACTTCTGGTTCTTTAATGAATGTTACTCCTCTTATGTGTTTAAGGGTTGCATCTATGTTGGGTTTCTCATGTTCGAATGAGAAAGTGATTGAAAAGTTCTGTTGCAATGTCATATAGGTTGCATTTCCCTTGTGCAATTCTTGGTCTGTATACCAATTTTCTGGTATGCCCTCTAGAGTGTGTATGAAATGATGAGGCCATTCCTCTAAGGGTGTTAATTTCCATAGTGTTATGCACTTCTCCAAGTGTTCCTTTGGTGCCCCTTGTCCATCATACGTTTGTTGTTTGTTGTTTTTCTGTTCTACACCGAACCTTCTGCGCAGTAACCACTTACATTGGTACCAGTCTGTGATTGTCTCTTTATGTGAGCCCCACCATATTGCCGGTGTGGCCTTTAGTGCTAAATCAAGTGCTCGAAGACTCTAATTTTCTAAGACTGTGTCTTCATACTATGTCAAGAATGTTTCCAAATCATTTATTCCATGGAAACTAGGTGGTTCTCTTACTTTTGTACCTACCTATCATACTGCGCGATCTATTCTTGCACATCTTCTTATGGAGACTTCATGTAGCCTCTGCTGTGATTTTTCTAAACTAGTGCCTGAATTTGTCACACATGAAGCAATGTTTCGCCAACTGAGTACCCCATCTGCAGTTGGGTTTACATAATCCTCATCGCGTGCAGTTGTTCTGTACAACTGGTCGATTTCCTCTAAGTCTAGGAAAGTAGGTTCTAGAAACCTCTCCCCTTCTGATGGATCTAATGGGGCGATGACCCTGTATTCACTAGACTCGAATGTCATTTTCATGGTATTTAAGTTGATTATGGTCTGGTTTTCAAACGCCTAATCCAAACCAACCAATGTTGGGTAAGGTGTTGTGTCATCCACTATTTCAATGACCTCAAAATCTTCTTTAGTGTGCACTCCATCAAGATCTACTGTCACTCCTTTCAGTCTACCGATTGGTATAAATCTGTGTTGGTTTGCTAATTTCAATTGAACAGGTGAATATCCTAATGTGGGATCTCCCATGCATTTCCATGTCTTCTTTGGTAATACATTCACTTCATATCCTAGGTCCAGTATAATGTCTCCCATGTTGAAATCTTCGATGTTGGCATTTAGTCTGAACTCCCTAGTTGTTCTTCTTCTTGTATGTAAATGATTGACAGATTTTGGTTCTAGTTTTCCTTCCGACTCGATGCTACATTTTTCTAGTATACTTTGCAAAATTTTCACTGATGATGGATCATTTAGTACCTTTACACATGATTGAAAAAATCCTTTGATTGTACTTACTTGTCCCGTGGACTGCATTTTGTTGGTATGATCCAACAATGGCGACATCTCGTATTCTAGTGATTCTTTGTTTTTTTGCGCAGTTGAAGTTGACAACATGTCTTTCTTATGAAATTCTTGTCTGGATTTCTTGAATATATCCTTCTCCTTCTATGCATCGAACTGCTTCTTTGGTTCGGTGTTCTTCTTCACCCACTAATTCTGTTTCGGTTCATGTCGGGCTGCATCGTTTCCTATTTTCTCTCCTCCACGAGTGACTATGTTGATGTTACATCCTTCATCCCTCTCTTCGGTTGAAATCCACTGAACATTCTGATTGTTCTGGTTCCTCTTTTCTTGGATCTTTACTAATAGTGTGGGACATTCTTCAGTATCATGATCTGATGCGCGAAAATACATACAAGTCGTTGGTGGTAGCAGGAATTCTCTTTCATAATTCCCTGGTTGTTGACAATTGTGACATACCACTAGTCCTCTACCTCGTCTGAATCCTCCTCTAGATCATCCTCCACCTCTGTAGCCTTCTCGATATTCCCTCAACATGTTATACTGAGGTGCCTGATTATACTACACGGTATTTTACTGAGGCTATGTCATGTTGTACTGTTGTTTTCCGTTGTTATATGGTTGTTGTGCAGTATTATACGGCTGCTACGCCGTGTTGTATGGACCTGGAACCTAATTGAACTGTGGCGTGGCTTGCCTAGTCATCATTTTTTCCTGCACTCTATATGCATCTGATGTCCTCTCTTGCATCAAATCCATAGTTCTAGAATATTTTTCATCATGGCCTACTAACTTACAAAAGGTTCAATATGAACTCTTTGGGACTGTCTGGTATTTCTGCATCATCATGCAGTGATAAGGATTGTGACTCGATTTCTTATAGATTTAACACCATAATCCTCCCATTGGTAATGGATTCGACATTCCTACTACCATGTACTATGTGAATGTTGGACATTCGTTATTATGGCGTCCTTCCATCCTGCATGTGGTATACCAAATGACTTCTCGTTTGTCCTTACTCTTGTTCTGGTTCAGCTAAAATGTTAAATTCTTCAAATCCTCCTTCAACTCTTCGATAGCCAGGTTTGTCTATTGATACTAGTTCTCTTCCAGTTGCAAGGCTACCTGCAGAGCCTCTTCCTGCATCTGGAACTTATGTTGACATAGTGGATACTTTAAGTGTGGTAGTAGTGAATTGAAAAACATGTGTCAATGGTGAATATCGGTCATGAGATATTTCAATTTTTCCTTCAATCATTTGAATCTCTGGTCGATCTCCCATACAAACTCTCCTGGTTTCTGTATTATTTTGATCATATCATTCATGTAATGATCCTATGAACTTGGCTTCTGGAACTCATTAATCAGTAATTTCTTAATGTCTATCAGTGTCCTTATCATCCTAGGGGCACTATTTACGTCTAAACTCATATACTAGTATAGTGCACAGTCTCTTAATGTGATCGCTAACTGTGCAAGTTTAGTGTCTTCATCGATGATATGTTTTTCTTCCCATATATTTTCACAAATAAACTAATGTTTCTCAGGGTCTTCTGCTGTTTCTCATCGGAATTCTGGTAACTTGATGGTGGGATCGTGTCCTGCCATTCTGAATGTTGGACTACTACCTCCTCTGTGCGGTGTAGATACTTGACTAGTGCTGCTTGAACTAGCTGACGTAGACCCCCTTCCCTCGGGCCGATATCCGCACAGGATATTCACTAAAACCATGCCAAGGGTTAATCCAACCCTTTGGTTGAGCCACAAAGGAATTCGAGTTTCAGGAGTTGGAGAGTCCCGATATATTCCACAGCTCTTGACAAATGTTGAAATGCGAATTGTCAACAAGGGTTGATCACTCCAACGCACACCACCTATTTCCACTAAATTCAACTTTTCGAGACTTGAGCGAATGAACCAATAATCGTTCCTCTTACCTTAGGATTCCCCGAATTCTGAAATGACGGAATGCCAAAATGGCTCAATGTCCCATAGAATGTGCAATCGATGGCCTTTCGGGACTCCGCATACCAAGAGTTCACGATTCTCGATCCCAACTCACCTACCACACCAATTCCCAAATTTTGAAATAGTGACCTTTTTCGGGATTTCGTGTACCGGGAGTTTGAAACTCTTGGTTCCAAAAATCACTTGTCTCCTCTACTTCTCGGAACCCGAAATGAAGAAATGTCGGGATGGCTCTTTCCGGGATTTCACAAACCAGGAGTTTGAAACTCTCGATTCCAAATCAATGCCTTTTTGGTTTCCCAAACCTCGAATGCCAAAATGCAACTTCAAAAATATTTCACGTTTCGCGACTTCAGGGTTTTCAGTGTAAAGTGCTCTGACTCCTTGTCAACGAAAATGCTGAAACGCCGATCCCTGAAATGCTGAAATGCCATTCAAAGATACTTCACATTTCGTGACTTCAGGATTTTCAATGCAGAGGGCCCGACTCCTTGTCATCAGAATTTCTGGTATGCCAAACTCTGAAATACCGAAATTTCACCCTTAGCAATCCTTTTCGTGATTCAGGTTTTAGAGTGACCAAGGATTTTGGTCTGCACTCCGAACTTGCAAATTCTAAATCCCTGAAATGATCTGATGGGTCACATAGACCATGATCAATGGTCCACATTGGTTCTTGATGACAAGGTGGCGGATTCACCCAACTCCTAACCATCTTACAACTCCTCTGGATCCTATGGTCCTCGCAACTTTGTGAGTTCTCCACAGAGAATTCTGACCACCAGATGCACTCCTCAATGACTTTTGTCCAAATGAATCGATGTTCTCCCTCCTAAAATTAACTTCTATGAGATGATTTCAGCCCCCGTCTCCCTTTGAGCACTCCAAAGGTGTTATCCTTCATGATCTTTCACTTGTAACCTCAAGCTTCTAAAAAGGATCCCTTCTCGCACACCTTGTGGAAAATATTCAAATAACCTCTGGTTATTTAAGTCTCCGACCTTATGCACTCCTTGCAATAGTGGTCCTTCAACCTTCCTTATGGATTTATAAAATCCAAGGCTTCAATTGGCCTATGCACACCTTGAACGGCTCTGTGCTTCACCTGCACTTCAACTGGTATGAGAATAATGGTATCTCTCCTAAGATTTCTGATATAAAACTCAAACCCTCATCAACACACACCTTGCGGACATTCGCTTCACTCCTTGCAGGAATTATTAGGAAGAGAAACAATTGAAAATCATTCTTCTTCTCTCTCAAACTTCATACACTCAACATGAAATCATACACATAAAACAACATTGAAACAAATGCATATAGAGAAACAAAGAAACTGTAAACATACCATTCAACAAATGTAAACAATAAGCATCACAACCCCATGAAAATTGAGTCAAAGCTTCATATATTAACTCAAGTGCTTCTGTACATGGGTTCTTCTCTACAACTCTCTGCTACAGCTCTACTACTTATGAAATTTGAATGATCATAAAGTTACAATGATACAAGGGTGACGGTGTCTATATCCGTTTTCCCTCCTACTCTCTAAACTGTCTAATCTATGAATTCAAATCTACCTACTGTCATTAATTACGTATAAATGCCTTTACATTCTACAGATGAGAGCAGTGCTCAAGATCTATTTACAACATCTAAGAGATAAATGTAAGTACACTTCCCCAAGCTATCACATTAATATCCGCTTCATTAATTTTTCAAAACATTTCAAAAACGTGCGCTGGTGCTTTTCCAGCTGTCTTCCACCTTTTATGTTGCTTGTTAGGCTGGCTGCTTACGATGCTCATGCATCATACTCCCTCGCTTGAAAATTTTCATGAACTCCTGTTCATGAGATCTTGCACGGTCTATCGATGCTTATGAAATTCTGCTTCATCCTCCCAATTGGAATCTTCAACTGGATGTCCCTTCCAGTTGACCAAGTATTCAAAATACTCTTTTCTCTTGGTCTTTTTGCTAACCCTTTTGTCAATTATGCTTTCCATTTGTGGATTTTCAGCTACAAGCATTTGTTTTTTCCATTGAACCTCTTTCAGTTCCTCCTCTGCTCCTGCTTCTTTGGCTCTATAAGGGTACAAATCCATAACATTGAATATCGGTGAGATTTCGACCCCATTGGGTAATTCAATTTCATATGCGTTTTCTCCAAATTTCCTTATGACCTTGCACGGTCCAATCTTTTTCATCTTGAGTTTGTTATATGTTCCCCTTGGGAACCTTTCCTTCCTCAGATGTGCAAGAATCATATCACCAACTTCAAATTGAAGTTCTCGCCTATGTTGATTTTCTCTCCGTTTGTATTCCTAACTTGAATTCTGCAACGCTCCTTAACTCGGCTGTGGAGCTCCTTCATTCATTATGAAAAGTCCTCTGCATTATCACTCCTAAATTCATTTTGTTCTGAATCATTCAATTCAGAAACTCCTCTTGGATGCATTCCATATAAAATTTTGAATGGAATCTTCCCTGTGCTTCTATTGAGTGAATCATTGTAAGCGAATTCCGCCTGTGGAAGAATGTGATCCCACTGACTGTGGTGTTCAATCACTAAGCTCCTTAACAAATCTCCCAAGATCTTGTTTACGACCTCTGTCTGTCCATCCATCTGAGGATGATATGCTAAGATAAAAGACAAAATTGCCCCCAACTTTTTTCCATAAGGTCCTCCATAAATTCACTACAAACTTGGTATCTCGATCAAACACGATACTCCTTGGCAAGCCATGAAGTCTGACGACTTCCTTGAAAAACAGGTTCGCAATATGAGTTGCTTCGTTGGTTTTCTGGCATGGTATGAAATGTGTCATTTTTGAAAATCTGTCGACTACCACAAAGATCGAATCATATCCTCTTTGTGTCCTTGGCAGTCCCAATATGAAATCCATGCTCACTTCATCCCACGACCTTTCAGGTATGGGCAATGGTTGGTATAACCCTGTGTTCTGCCTTTTTCCTTTCATGTGCTGACAAATTCCACACTTGTCCACAAATTTATTGACATCTGTCCTCATCCCTGGACAAAAATATGATCCATTCAACTTTGAGAATGTCTTTTCATGACTGAAGTGTCTATCCAATCCTCCACTATGTTTTTCCTTCAGCAGATTCTCCCTCATGGAGCATTTTGGAATACATAGCTGATTTCCCCTGAACAATAATCCTTCTCGGTTCATGTATTTAGTCCATTGGCTTATGTCCCTGATAATTGGATTCTCAGATGCTTCATATGCCTCTTTAAAATCTAGATCATCCCTATACATTTCTTTAAGGTTATCAAAACCTAAAGTCTTGACTCTAAATTCCTGCATAAGAAAACATTTCCTGCTCAAAGCATCAACAACTTTGTTAGTAGTTCTAGAAATATGCTTAGTCACAAAAGTAAAATTTTGCATGAATTCAACCCATTTAGCATGTTTTTGGTTCAACTTCTCCTGTTGAGTCACGAATTGCAAAGCATGATTATCGCTGTACAAAACAAACTCCTTGGGAACCAAATAGTGTCTCCATTTCTTCAATGCTTGTATGACGACATAGAATTATTTTTCATATGTGGAGTACTTAATCTTCGCTTCATTCAATTTTTCACTGAAATATATGATTGTCCTGTCGTGTTGGCTCAAGATTGCTCTAATTGCAAATCCACTCACGTCACACCTGACCTGGAATGTCTTTCTAAAATCTGGAAAAACCATAATTGGTTGCTCCATGATCATCTTCTTCAGCAGATTAAAACTCTTCTCTGCTTCCTCCATCCAATGAAAATATTTATGTCTATTCTTCACCATATCCATCATCGGTGCGCTAATTCCACTGAAGTTTCGGATGAATTTCCTGTAGAATCTATCCAAACCATGGAAGCTTCGAACTTCAAACACACTCTTCGGTGATGGCCTATTCTTAATCACCTTTATCCTTTTCGGATCCATTTTTAGCTCATTTGTAGAGATAACAAAACCCAAATGAACGAGTTATGTTCTCATGAATGGCGATTTCTTCATATTAATCAACAATTTCTCTTGTTGTAATATTCTCATTACTACAACTAAATGCTTTAAGTGTTATGCTTCTGTTTGGCTGAAAATCAATATATCGTCAAGATATACAATGACGAATTTCCCTATGAAATCTTTTAGGACTTCATTCATCAACCTCATGAAAGTACTGGGCACATTCGTTAAGTCAAATGGCATGACAAGACATTCATACAACCCGTCATTCATCTTGAATGTTGTCTTCCATTCATCACCTTCTCTCATTCGAATTTGATGATATCTGCTTTTCAAATCAATATTTGAAAAACATCTTGCTCCACTCAAGAAATCCATCAAGTCATCCATCCTTGGCAATGGAAATCTGTATTTGATGGTAATCTTATTGATCTCCCTTGAGTCTGTACACAATCTCCAACCTCCATCTTTCTTTGGGCTGAGCATTGTCGGATCAACGCATGGAATCAAGCTTTCTCGAATCAATCCTTTGTCCATTAAGTCCCGGACCTGTCTCTTAACTTCCTCATTTTCCTGCAGCGTCAATCGATATGGTTCTTTGTTCGGAAAACTAGCTCTAGGTATAAGATCGATATGATGACTTATACTCCTGATAGGTGGAAACGAACAAGGTAGTTTGTCCACTACTATATCAACAAAATCTCCCAACAACTCCTGGATTTCTTCTGGTAAATCATCTATCCTTGTACTGGTCAAAAAAATTTTGGTCTTCCTGACCACAATAAATTGTGTGTCTTCCCTCTTCTTAACCTCATTATTAAGTTCCTTCCCACTCATGAGAAGTACAGTGTTGCTCATTTATGTTTTCACCTCTTTATCCTTAATTGGTAGCAACATGCGAGTCCTACCATTTTTCTCCAGGGTGTATGTGTTCTTTCTCCCATCATGAACTACGTTTCTTTTTGTAATGTCCCCCACCTCTTAGAGAGGTAATGAGGAGGCTCAGTGGCATGGGAACCCCCACTAGGTCATAGTCTGACACCGAGGGGGGAAAAGTCAAGAAGTTAAAAGTTATATTTTTAAGTTGACTTTAGAAAGGAAAAGGATAAAGGAGTAAAAGATAACTCAACAAAAGAATAGAAGATTAACCATGGGAGTTAACCTAACTCAACAGAGAATTAGAAGGAAAAGTATAAGTAAGAGACTAGGGCACACCTATTACTCATTCTGGTTTTGGATTAGAATTTGTTATTGCTCTTGAGCATTCAATTTGGGGGTTTTGTTGTACAAACCCTTGTGAGAAACTCAATGGTGAAATATCCACTCACCTTGTTCCGCAGCTTGGTCTCAGGGATGAAAGACTCCTCCA
>JZKD02S0026593.1:310484-321557 GCA_000966675.3 Picea glauca | reverse complement strand
AAGAAAGGAAAAGGATAAAGGAGTAAAAGATAACTCAACAGAATAATAGAAGATTAACCCTGGGAGTTAACCTAACTCAACAGATAATTAGAAGGAAAAGTATAAGTAAGAGGCTAGGGCGCACCTATTACTCGTTCTGGTTTTGGATTAACATTTGCTATTTCTCTTGAGCATTCAGTTTGGGGGTTTTGCTATACAAACCCTTGTGAGAAAATCAGTGGTGAAATATCCACTCACCTTGTTCTGCATATTGGTCTCGGGGATGAAAGACTCCTCCACAACATTCTAGTCTCAACCCATCTCCATCTAGTGCTTCAGAAGGTAGCAGGCTGTACTATTCTTGTGTTTCCAGCAAGGACGCACCATCATCTAGAGGGAGGTTCGATCCAACTTATCCTGAGGGCCTGGGGCCATTCCAACAGTTGGGTTTTGTTTGCACGGGCAGGACCATTAGTTTGAGGGATTTTATGGAGGGTTATCATCATTCTACATTTGTCTGCATATTAGGACATCTTGGAGCCATAGGGGACATCCTGTGATTCAGTAAAACTCAGATCTAGGGAGATCTGCTTGAGATCTGAGTCCGAAACTTCTCCCATGGGATTATAATAGCCCGATCTATATTCTTGGAGAGTTTCAGAGAATTTGGAGGCCTCCTTCATCAGGGCCAAACAAGCTAGGGTTTCAGTCATCCAATGGGGCACATCATTCAGTGGAGGAATTCAGATCTACGGGGTTTGAGAGTGGATTCGGGAATTTGGACATCTGGGTTGTCCTTATAGTTTCATGATCTATCATTTGGCATATTTCTCGGGATGACTGGAAACTTTTGGTAGTATGGAAGAATTATTGAGGGCTTCAGCATTCTAGCAGGACGTGGCACTTTCCAGTTTGGAGGTTGAGCATTAGTACAACTCAGATCTACTCGATTCAGTCTTCATTGTATATCCAGCCTTTGGAGGCTTATTTTGTATTTTCGAGAGCATTTTGTAGCAGCTCATATCTATTGCTTGTACGACCATCTGAGGTTTATGCCAGATCAACCATCTATTGTATTGATATTACATTTCTCATAATAAAAAGGTCAGATCTTTGCTTGTGCTTCTACATCTTGAATATATTGTGATCTCCATGTGTTGATGAATCTTGTATGCACTTAATAACTCAATAAATTAGTAGTAGTTAGTGATTCCAAGAAATAATTTGGCTTGGGATCATTACAATTTCATATTGCCATGGTCTACCCAGCAATAGATGACAAACATCCATGGGAATGACATGACATAATATTTCATCTTTATATCCTCCTATTTTAAATTCAACTAAACATTGTTTAGTGAAATTTACTTGATGTCCTTTTTGTAGCCACGAAACTCTATATGGGCTTAGATGTACAACAGTCTCCATCTCCATCTTTTCTACCATCTCTGTAGATATGAGATTTTTTGTTGTACCACTGTCCACTATGACCTTGCATACCCTATCCTTAGTTTTGCAAGCAGTTCGAAACAAACTGTTTCTTTGGGTTGGGTTCTCTGCCTCCTTCTCCGGCTTCAATAGAACTATCCTCATCATCAAGGATCTTCCTCCCTTAGTGTCTTATGCCTCAACATTCCATCCATGAGCTTCGGAAATGTGAGTTTCCCCACCATGTTTCTTCCTATCTGGACATTCATAGGATTTATGTCCGATTTTTCCATAGACAAAGCATTTCACTTCGCTTCCTCTGCCTCTTCCTCTTCCTCTGGCTTGAGGAAAAGTATTTCTATCAACATACTTCCTTCCCTATGAGCTTCCTCCTCTCTCAGGTTGAGTTTGAGGTTTCTGTCCCTCTTCTTTAGGTCTCTGAGTTCTGTACTGGGCAATTGTCTTGCCTCTTCTTTGACTTCTGCCTTGGCCTCTTTGACCTTGCTTTTGGCTCAACTTCTCTTTAGCTTTGAGAGCCATTTGATAAGCATCTTATATTGTCTGGATGGTCATCATGCTGATATCATCTTGAATGGCATATTGCAGACCATTCATGTACCTGGAAACCTTTTCATCATTTCTTTCCCGATGACCTTCTCTGATGTTTATCCTGTAGAATTCTTCAGTGTATTCCTTCACTGACATCGACTTCTATCTCAAATTCTGCATCCTCCGAAATAGAGTGATTTGATAATCCCTGGGTATAAATTTGGCTTTCATCTTTGCAACCATTCTATCCCATCTTTTGATTTTCTGTTTGCCCTTGCAGCGTCTGTCAGCCTGCAGTTCATCCCACCACAGTGCTGCATGCCATTTAAGTCTAGTAATGACATGTTTGACTTTCCTATCTTCCTCAAAATCCTCATAGTTGAAGTATTTGTCTAGAGATCTAATCCAGTCTAGAAGTTCTTCAACATCCAAATTTCCTTCGTACACTGGAATGTCCATTTTTTCTCTAGCACCTATCCTTGAAACATCCCTGAATAGGCCTTCTTATGCAACATCTTCGACTGCAACTTCTTCTTCTTCATTTCCAGCTTTGTTTTCACTTTCAACCTCGCTGATATCCCTAGCATCAACTGTGCGCCTCTGTGCTGTCTCCATAGTATCAATCCTAGCACATAATTCACGCATCTCTCTTTCCCTTGTTGGATAAGGTATTTGCCTGTCTCTTCTTCTCGACATTTCTCTTTTCTCTACTAGATCAGGTATTTTCCTGTCTCTTCTTCTTGGTGGCATGGCTGTAAAATTTCCTCCTTTCTCCCTGCTATAGAAAGAAAATAATTTGTTCTGAGCTTTGATACCACACTGACGCAGACCCCCTACCCTCAAGCCGACATCCACACAGGATCTTCACTAAAAACATGCCAAGGGTTAATCAAACCATTTGTTTGAGCCACAAAGGACTTCGGGTTTCAGGAGTTGGAGAGTCTTGATATATCCCACAACTCTTGACAAATGTCAAAATGCAAATTGTCAGCGAGGGTTGATCGCTCCAACGTACACCACCTGTTGCCACTAAATTCATCTTTTCGGGACTTGAGCGAATGACCCAACAATCATTCCTCTTACCTTAGGATTTCCCAAATTCTGAAATGATGGAATGATGAAATGGCTCAACATCCCATGGAATGTGCAATCGATGGCCTTTCAGGACTCTGCGTACCAGTAGTTCATGATTCTCGATCCCAACTCACTTTCCGCATGAATTCCTGAATTCTGAAATAATGACCTTTTTTGGGATTTCATGTACCGGGAGTTTGAAACTCTCGGTTCCAAAAATCACTTGTCTCCTCTACTTCCCGTACCCCGAAATGCCGAAATGTCAAGATGGATCTTTTTGGGATTTCTCAAATTGGGAGTTTGAAACTCTCGATTCCGAATCACTGCCTTCTCGGTTTCCTGAACCCCGAAATGCTGAAATGCTGAAACGCCACTTCAACAATACTTCGAGTTTCACGAATTCGGGGTTTTCAGTGTAAAGTGCCCCGACTCCTTATCAACGAAAATGTCGAAACACCGATCCCCAAAATGCCTAAATGCCCTTCAAGGATACTTCGTGTTTCGTGACTTCAGGATTTTCAATGTAGAGGGCCCCGGCTCCTTGTCATCAGAATTTCCAGTATGCCGAACTGCAAAATACCGAAATTTCACCCTTATCAATCCTTTTCACGATTCAAGTTTTAGAGTGACCAAGGATTTTGGTTTGCACTCTGAACCTGGGAATTTTGAATCCCCAAAATGATATGACGTCTCAAATAGAGCACGATCGACGGTCCACGTTTGTTCTTGATGATAGGGTGGCGGATTCACCCAACTCCTAACCACCTTACAACTCCTCTGTATCCCATGGTCCTCGCGACTTCGCGAGTTCTCCACAGAGAATTCTGACCACCAGATGCACTCCTCAATGACTTCTGTCCAAACGACTCGGTGTTATCCCTCTTGAACTTAACTTCTATGAGATGATTTCATCCCTCATCTCCCTTTGATCACTCCAAAGGTGTTATCCTTCCTGATCTTTCACTTGTAACCTCAAGCTTCCCAAAAGGATCCCTGCTCGCACTCCTTGCGGAAAATCTTCAAATAACCTCTGGTTATTTGAGTCTCTGACCCTGTGCACTCCTTGCAACAGTGGTCTTTCAACCTTCCTTATGGATTTATAAAATCCAAGGCTTCAATTGGCCTGCACACATATTGCGCGACTCTATGCTTCACCTGCACTTCAGCTCATATGAGAACAATGGTATCTCTCCTGAGCTTTCTGAGATAAAACTCAGACCCTCGTCAATGCACACCTTGCGGACATTCGTTGCACTCCTTGCAGGAATTCTCAGGAAGAGAAACAATTGAAACTCATTCTTCTCCTCTCTCAGACTTCATACACTCAACATGAAATCATACACATAACAAAGAATTGAAACAAATGCATACAAAGAAACAAAGAAACTGTAAACATACTATTCAACAAATGTAAACAGTAAGCATAAAAAACCCATGAAAATTGAGTCAAAGATTCATATATTAACTCAAGTTCTTATGTACATGGGTTCTTATCTATATCTCTCTGCTACAACTCTACTTCTTATGAAATCTGAATGATCATAAAGTTACAATGATACAAGGGTGAGGGTGCCTATATCCATTTTCCCTCCTACTCTCTAAACTGTCTAATCTATGAATTTAAATCTACCTACTTTCATTAATTACATATAAATGACTTTACATTATACAGATGAGAGAAGTGCTCAAGATCTATTTACAACATCTAAGATATAATGTAAGTATGCTTCCCCCAGCTATCACATAAATATCTGCTTCATTAATTTTTCAAAATATTTCAAAAACGTGCGCTGGTGCTTTTCCTGCTGTCTTCCACCTTTTACGTTACTTTCTTGGCTGGATGCTTATGATGCTCCTGCATCACTGGCTCCTCTAGTTGTTGTTCCTTGTGTAGATGTACTTCCTGCTATATTTCTACTTCTGAACTTCGGTTGTCTAAACGATGGTGTTCTCTTTGGTGTATTAGTCGCACATGGGTTTATGGGTTCCACACTAACATTAATATGGATAGGATGGCTTCCTTCTCTTCCCATTCTTGGACCTCTTGTATTCCTCTCATATGGTGTGCACAAGATTTCTTCAATCTTCTCCACAACCTGAAGATACTCTACCTCTTCCTCATCACTCGCCAAGCCTTCCCTCGCGGCTATGCCTCTCTTCTTGGTATTTATATTGTATTGGTAGGGTACTCCGCTACACGTCTTTCCAGCTGTCACCATGATATTATTGATATGGTCTTCATCCATCATGATTGGGTCCAAGGGTTCCTCCTTCTTTCCCTTATCTTTTCCTCCTTCCATGTCTCCTCTTCCTGTCAGTGCTTCCCCCCTTCCCCCATGCATGCAAGGTAGTTTAGTTGTATGACTCCATCGTCATTACACCTTTATTGTATATAAGTATCTTAATGGAAGCATATATGGATTGAATATAACTTCCTCGAGGTCCATGTAAAAACTCTTACTCCGTTGCGCTATACAACTTCATTGTGTTGACTACAAACTCTGTTATAAACCCTGCGACAATACTGTGAAGCCAAAAGTATACTATGCGGGTGAACTTGTTGTTCACCTGTTGTAAATGATCAATATGTATCAAGTTCCACTCTAACTATTAGATCCGGTTCGTTGCGTGGTTATCCTTCAGCCTTAGTATCCACTCTTGTAATAGATGTGGAAAATCGCAGAAAAAGACTTCGTGCAAATTAGTAAACACACATTTGTCCAGATATTTGCGGGGTGTTATTATAGGGTTTATATTGTCTTTATTTGTAAAATCTATCTCTTTTGTTCTTAACCAAGTTTCGATCTCTTCTTTTGTGGGGTTTCATGGTCTCAACATTCCCTTCTAATGTCTCACTTCTTTCTTCTTTTCTTTGCTCTTTTCTCTCTCAACTTATCTCATTTACTCCATCCTTCTCTGTTCCTACCAATGACAATGGAACCATCTATTGGTTAGTCTTCCTCTATTCTACTTTGAGCTTCTTATTGACCCAGGTTTCATGTCTTTCAGTTTTCCAAAAAAGCCTCTAAAACTATCGACCCTCCTAGTAAACTAGAAGGCAACACAACGCACAAAATTCACTACACAGTCTCACCCGAGATATCTTTAATGGGTGCTTGTAAGACTAAGGTGTTCACATATTAGGATTGGGTATGAGATATGAGCGTTAACCATTGAACCATCTATTCTCATGTATAAATGCAACCTACTGTTATGTTAATATTATGGTAGTTGCGGGAGGTATTTACCTCCATGTGTGAACTTGACGAGAATAGAAGACTCCAAAGAGCAAGAGAAAACCCTAATGAGTTGGCTAATAACCCTATAAGTCTTGTCAGCTCAAGAAGATAATTTATATTAGGTTAATAGCCTCCAAGAGAAGAAGTTGGCTAGAAATAATAATAATATACTGAACACACACATATCCAGAAGGAGAAGTCGTCCCCAACAAATCTAGCAGAACCAGTATAAATACAGGGTGCTAGTTCTCATTTGACAGCATCTTAGAATTGCAGTTCCCTGTTTGGTGCGCACTGCAATTCCCATTTTGGTGCACACATGTGGAGGAGATCTACAGTTGTAGCTGCAACAACAACTAGTTTTCAGTATGATCTTCGACTGTCTCTTAGCTAGGGTTTGGACTATCTAATCAGCTATTGTTGGTACGCTGTCCTTGGAGGAAGATGCGCTACACCTTGTTTGGCTATCTAGCCTAGGGTTTTATTCCAGAGTAATTCTTATTCAAGGTTAAGGTGCTCAGAGGGTGGATTAGACCTATGGTTGGGTGACGAGGGTATCGTCAATGGTAAAATGAGCACACTATCTTCTATATTCTAACAGGTTATGGGCCCACACCTCCTTCATTCAGTATAAATGATGGAAGGAAACATACTCGCTAGGATATTGAGCTCGCTAAGGAACTACCACTAGGGTTACTAGCATAAGCAACTTGTAGGACACTGCCACTAGGGTTACTAGTAGGAGCAGTTGCATAAACCCTAATCCTCCTATTGAGGCACCTTAAGTGAATGGATTGACCTAATATTTGGACAAGATCAGTGTGCCCTAGCCTAGCGAATCTCCTGGCACTCTCATAAGGCCAAGACGTGAAGTTTGGATTTCTAGTCAAATCTAGGGTTTGACCAAGTCAAGCAGCCATGACGAACTCTATGAAGTCCGAGAACAAGTTAGATGGAGCCTCTAACTTCAAATCATGGAAGACAAGGATTGACCTCATCCCTGCTAAGAATAAAGTGTTGGATATTGTGAAAGGAAAGATCGTGAAGCCAGAGTTTGAAGAAGGAGAAGAGAAGGAACCACAAAACATTGTAGCTATGAAGAAATTCAAGGATGTTGACATCAATGCCATGAGTATCATAGTGTATTCCATAAAATACCACTTGATAACCTACATCTTCCATCTTGACTCATCGAAGAAGATGTACGATTCCATAACAAGTCTCTTCTCAGTCAGAAACATTGGACAAGTTATGAGTCTGAAGAATGAGCTCCGTGACATGAAGATGAATGATGATGACAACATAACATCATACTTTGTAAGAATCTCCTGGTTAAGAGATCAACTAAAAGCTATTGAAGAGATCACTTCAGAGAAGGAATTGGTGAACATAGTACTCAATGGTCTTCCCAATACATGGGATGCATTTGCCGCAAGCATGAACACAAGGAAGGAGTACCCGACATTTGAAGAACTTTGGACTTGTTGTGATCAAGAAGAATCAAGGATCAATGAAACCCCAAAAGACGTACGATGATCAAGCCTTCACAAAAATATTCAACAACTTTAGGAACAAAAAGAAGTTTGGTTCAAGAGGGAAGCAAAATCAAGAGAAAGACATTTAAAAAGTACAATGCTTCAACTGTCAAAAGTATGGTCACTACAAGAATCAGTGTCTTGACCTAAAGAAAAGGAAGGAGAAACACGAAGCATCGATTGTCGAAGAAAAGGAACCTACAAAGAAGACTAAGCAGGATGGAAAAGACTTCTTCTTCTAAAAGGTAACAACACTTTTCTCATTTCTTGTATATATATATCTTGTTTGCATCGTCTCTATACATATTTTATATATCTATCTCTTGGAAGATAATGTGTTCCAAGAGGAACTATACCTATGGAAGAACAAACAAGATGAAAATGATTATCATTAGATAATACACATGAAAGGATGAAATACAAATTACGTGGAAGCCATTAAGCCAAATCAATCATGAAAATACTTAGAAGAAGAAAAGACAGAAAGAAGTCAGCAATCGAGAGAAAATTTGGAAAAGGACTCATGACGTATTGTAGAAAGACAATAAGATGAAAGAAAGAAATCCAAGTATACATTGCAGAAGATAATAAGGATGCATATGGAAGCGTGGACTCTGTTAGATGGAGGGAGACGATTATATGCACTCTTACATGAAGCAAGGGTTAGGAGGGATCTAATCCTATGATCCATTGAAGATGATGAAATATATATATCCATGGTAGCAATCATAAAAGACAGTACGTGTTCAGTTCAACCGCAGAAGAAGACTTCTTCGAAAAGAAGCCTTAAAGTATTCCTGGTTGTCCATCCAGATCTGTGATCCTATGATGAAAAGAAGAAGTGGAATCTATAGGGAATGGAATCTATAAGAAACTCTATGGACCCAAGAGCTAAATAAAAACATGAAGAAGAACATGAATATTCCAAGAAAGAAAGAGAAATCATAACAACCAGTCATTATATCAAGAATCACAAGATTGCCATCCTGATATGAAAGCAATCAAGCAAAAGAACTGAAAATCGTGATGAAGAACAGTGTATGGAAGACTTATGAATGAAAGCATTGCGAGATATAGAACCAGAGGTTCTCCCAGATGGAGGGAGAAGACTATGATGATTACTTGTTCCAGTACACCAGACATATCATTACATGAGTCATTATATCATCCACAACATCCATGAGTTGGAGTTCTACATCAAATGAATGCAAAGAATGTTTTCTAGAGAAATCGAATAAAGAGCATATGAAGAACAATCTCAAGACTTTGAGGCATACCAGAAAGAGACTCTTATATGTAGATAAATGAAGATAACTTGGTGGAGAACCTCCAGTGCACAACAGAAGCGTGGTGAATATTTCCTATAACATCAAGATGAATACTCAATAGATCAGATCTCATGATTAAAGAAGAAGTTCCACATAAATATGTTCTAGTTTTTCCAACTATGATATACTCTATTTTTCAGATCTACATGAAGCCTTCAAAGTGTTCCAGACTAAAGTACAATTGAAATCAAGAATTACATTATCCATGATGAAGTCCAGAATGGAGAAAATGATTCTCCAATACATATCTTCACAGATGAGCAGATAAGCAGACATTTTGGTAAAGCTTCTATCCAAGATGAAAGAGTTTACATATTCAAGATGGAGCTCATGGAAACAACTTCCTTCTTATTGGAAAAGGAACAAATGACTCTCCAAGTTAGGAGGGAGCACTGAAAATATTATTGGAGACATTCATTGAAAAATAGTCCATCTTGGATAGATGCTTTCCTGTTCGAAAAGTGGATTGAGATTTCTGACGGACAGTCACTTTCCATTGTGGTTAACATGGAAAGTAGTCTGATTGTTGATGTATCATAGACAACGACTTCCCATTGTGGTTAACATGGGGAGTAGTCTAGGACAGTCTCTCTTCTTGAAGGTTACTCAAGAAGACTAGCTCGCCTCGCCGAACAATGATTTCTCATTGTGGTTAACATGAGGAATGGTCCATTTTGGAGGTTGATGCAGGACATTATTTTCCTCTTGTGGTTAATGGAGGAAATGGTCTGAACAGTCATTCATTAGGGTTTATACATTCTCTCCAGGTTGCAATTTGATTAGTGTAGGAGGAATGGCCCAGGGTGGGGAATGGTCCAAGCTTAGTAATCAGGGACATAGATTCCTCAGGGTTATACATTCTCTCCAGGGTGTACTTTGATTAGTGTAGGAGGAATGGTCCAGGGTGGGGAATGGTCTAGGATAGACATTCCTTAGGGTTATAAATTCTCTCTAGGGCACACTTTTATTAGTGTAGGAGGAATGGCCCAGGGTGGGAATGGTCCAAACTCAGACATTCTTTAGGGTTTATACATTATGTCCAGGGTGCACTTTGATTAGTGTAGGAAGAATGGCCCAGGGTGAGGAATGGTCCAGGCTCAGAAATCAGAAACAATCCTTCTTCCTTGTTTGAGAAGAATAGGGAAGATAGCCCATTGCTGGTGAGGACATATATTCTTTCAAATATCACAAACGTGAGTGAAAGATTGGCCCAAATGATTCAATTTATTTTTAACAATATTTTCTATGCAGGATGGCATCAGATGATTGTTATAGAGACTATCTATCTCTAGACATTAGAGATATACTATTGTGGTGGATATGTTCCACTATTTTGAGGCAGATATTCTTTCAGAGCTCATAGATGTGAGTGAAAGATTGGCCCAAACAATTCAGTGTATATCATAACATTGTTTCTATGCAAGTTACTATTAGATGTTTGTTATGAAGATTGTATGACAGTAGATGAGGACTACTATGGTGGATATGTTCCACTGTTCACAACCATACGTTGTTGATCAAGTACTTCTATGTTACTTGGTCTGGTAGTGAACCACTGGATTGTAGTTATGTACTACTATGGATAGACACAGTTGTGTTCTATTTCTGTTCTAACTACCTTGAAGACTATCAACAGTTTATTGAAAATAATCACCATCGAGACGAATGATGAACATAGATTTTCTAGATGGAAATTGGTTCAGAGCATTTACTCCTCGAGATTATAAGAGTGGCTCTTGTATCACTCTATGGTGTGAGTGACTTATCCAGCATCATGTCTAATTACTCAGATGAAGTATGGTTCTGAGATATGATGCAACTGATGGTGATGGTGATGCTCATGATCTAGTCATGAAATAGTCTAGACGACTATATTGATGCTACCGGGTAAATGGTATGTTTTTGTGCTCAAGTCCATTACCTGTAATACCTCCCTAGCTA
>JZKD02S0026593.1:265120-275480 GCA_000966675.3 Picea glauca | reverse complement strand
CCTTCACCACCTCCCTCATCTCCTTCATCTTCTGGAGGAGATTCCTCTTCAGACGAAGGCAAATCACCTTCTCAGCCTTCCACACCCACTACCCCAATGACAAATCATAACAACCCTGCTAGACCCTGGTTGGACTAGGATGCTGTAGCTGTACCTGGAGCTCAACACCCTTTACCTAAGCATCCAGAGAAATGGATTCCTAAGTTTGATCCTGACTCCAAACAGATAGTGGAAGATCATATTAAAAAATTTATGTTAGCCATTAGGATCTGCAATGTTGAACATGAAGACGTTGTTTGTAGGTTGTTCCCTTATACTTTTGAGGGTAATGCATCCACTTGGTACTTTTCCCAACAACCCAATACCATCGTGTCTTGGGAAAAGTTTGAGTCATGCTTTTTGGAAAAATTCGGAGATGGTAAACCTCCGGAAGTCTTAGTCATGGATCTTTCAACCTTAAAAATGAACCCCAAAAAAAAAGTTAAATATTTTAATCAAAGATTCTTAATGCTTAAAAATAGAATCCCTGCAGATTCCATGCCTGCTAAGAGTCTTGTAATAGTTTACTACACTAAAGCTTTACATCAAAGTATAACTATTTGGTTTAAACGATCTAAAAAGGCCACGTTGTTAGAAGCCTTCGAGGAGGCTAGTCAGATTGAAAAAGACATACTTAGTCTTAAGGACTCTTTTAGCAACGAAACTGAAACTAGTTCTTCTTCCAAAAAGAAGATTGAAATTCTCCCGAGACCTACTCAAAGTAAAACACAACCTGAAAACTCTGATTTGGAAAATTTAACTAAAGTTGTTCAAAAACTGTCGAATCAAGTTATAGACTTAAAAATGTCGACTGAAGAAGCTTCCTCGAGTAAAGGACCCTACAAACCTCCTTTCCGAAAGCCTTTTCCTACAAACCGACCTAATCCAAACCCTGAAGGCTTGAACCTAGAAAGTTTGCAATGTGCCCTTCAAACAATTCTAGAAGCCCAAGATAACTTGATACCCGCTGAGATCCCTCAGGAGGAAGTTGAACAGGAAACAGTTCAAGAAGAAGAGTCTTCTCCAAACATCTTTGGACACTTCTCAGACAACATCTTTCAAGCTAACTTCGAGACTGTTCACCCTTATAACACTAGGAGTAAGATAACAAACAAGCCTTCTACCGAGAACACTACAACTTCATCTCCAAAGCCATCTAAATTAGTAGAAACTAAACAGAGCAATGTCAGCCCTAACTTAGATTATGATGTTGTTGAAGATCTTAAAAAATAAAGGGCCAACATTTCTATTTATGAGTTGTTGAAGTTCCCATTTTTGTTACAAAAAATGTTGCAAAATATTTCAGAGAACGACAAGAATGGTAATTCAATTGGTAACAAGGTTGTACAAAGCAAAGTTCCGCAGAAGACTTCCACTAAAAATAATCCTGATCCTCAAGATAAAGGAAGCCTTCCTATAGTTCCTGTAAATAATGTAAATAATGTAAATAATGTAGATAAAGTAGCATTAGAAATTGCGAGTAAAAATCCACAAGCTACTACTCTTAGTACTCGCAAGAATATACCTCCTTTTCTTTTAACTTTCGAGATTTTCAACATAAATGTGCATAATTGTATGGTGGAATCAGGAGCATCATCCAATGTGATGCCTTGGTCTGTTTTCCAAAAGATTAATGCTGAAGTGGAACCATATACTTTGAAAATCATACAACTTGATCGGACAAATGTTAAAGTTATAAGCGAACTAAAAAATGTATTGATTAGATTATCGTCTAACCCAAAGGTTCATCAGGTTATTGATATAATCGTTGTGGATATTCCAGAAGTGTATGGTCTATTTTTGAGTAGGGACTGGTCGGAGCAGCTGCATGGTTACTTCGCGACGGACTGGTCTCACTTATGGCTTCCAGAGAACGGTAATCCTAACAAGATCAGAGTGAATCGTGAGCGTTACCTTAAGTTCACGGTCACAGATTTGAATGATCCTAATGAACCATATACACCTTCTGTTGATTCACCTGAAGTCCAAGGGATGGACACCTTCTTTGGCAATTTCATGGCTGTGGTTTCACCTATCAACAATCCAGAACAACAGTCCGAGATCGTAGCATATATGCAACCAACAACTTCAATGAAACAATCCCATGTGCTCGATGGAAACCAAATTTGGTCTCTATATTTCGACAGTTCCAAGTCTAAAGAAGGAGCTGGTGCAGGCTGCATCATTATCGATCCGGAAGGTAACAAGACATTAATGGCTTGTAGACTAGAATTTGAATGTACTAACAATACTGCAGAATACGAAGATTTACTGCAAGGTCTCAGAAAAGCTCTGGATATGAACATTCAAAACCTGGTTGTATTTGGTGACTCTGAAATAGTGGTTAGACAGGTAAGAGACTCTATAAACTGTCTTTCCCCGCATCTCAAAAGTTACCAGTCTGAGGTATGGAGTTTAATGAACAAATTTTCTTCTTTCAATATAAATTCCATTCCTAGACTAAATAATGCTGAAGCAGATCTACTAGCTAATGTAGCCTCCAAACTTCTTCCTGTAGAAGGCTTGTCCCCAAACGCATTCTCCGTCGAGCTATTGTTTTGACCATCTGTTCCTAACAATATCACAAATTGGAGAGTATTTGACGATGATCAACAAATCATTAACTTTTTTCACATGGAAGAAACCTTTCAAGGCGCAGTGATAGATGAATGCACGCACGACGACATTTTGCACGATTTTATGGTATTACCTAATCCGAAATCTCCTGAAGCTCTATCGGACATGGTAAATTTTATACCCAAATCCATAGTTAGATTAGAAAAGTTTTATGATTTTGAAGATAAATTTAAAAACACGGTCAATTGTAAAACTAATAGTTCCTCGTTGTCTTATGAAAAAGTCAATTTAGGAACTAGTGAAAATCCTCAGTGCATCAATCTAGGCTTGGGATGTTCTAGACAAGAAAAAACTGATTTTGTTAAATTATTTAAAGAATTTAAGGATGTATTTGCATGGACATACGATGATCTTAAAACGTTCGATCCTAATATCATACATCATGTCATCCCGATGAAGCCCCAAACCTTACCCTTCCAACAAAAACTGAGGAAAATGCACTCTAAACTAGAACCGACCATTCAAAAAGAATTGAATAAACTCCTAAGTGCTAAAAAAATTATCCTACTAGGCACACTCAATGGGTGTCCAACCTTGTCCCTGTTCGGAAGAAAAACGGGGAAATTTGACTTTGCGTCGATTTCTGAAACCTTAATAGAGCGTCTGACAAAGACAATTATCCTATCCCACCCATGGAACAGATCCTACAACAAGTATCTGGTTTCGAGAGGCTATATTTATTGGATGGTTTCTCTGAATACAACCAAGTCCTGATGTCTCCACCAAACCAACTCAAAACTACCTTCCGTACCCCGTGGGGCACTTATGCTTATCGCAAAATGCCCTTTGTATTGATTAATGCTAGTGCTACCTTTCAGAGAGAAATGGACATTTCTTTTCGAGGCTTAATCAATCACTCCATCGTAGTTTACTTAGATGATGTGACCGTTTATTCTAAAAACAAAGACGATCATCTAGCTCACTTACGAGCCGTTCTGCTATGATGTCGTAAATACGACATCTCCTTGAACCCCAAAAAGTCCATCTTTGCAGTAGAACATGGTAAACTACTAGAATTCATTGTGTCTAGTGAAGGAATGATTATTGACCCCGAGAGGACTCAATTCATCGCTAAACTTCCCCCTCCTACATCCAAGAAATCCATGCAGTCTTTCCTAGGCCAGATTAACTTCGTGAGAAGATTTGTCCCCAGCTTCTCCGAAATGGTCAGGCCTCTACAAAACGTAATTAAGAAAGACACCCAATATCACTGGGGACCCACATAAAATCAAGATTTTAATTCCATAAAGAAGGCCATAATAGACGCTCCGTCTCTCATGATCCCTGACTTCTCTTAAGATTTTACACCCTATACTGTTGCCTCTGATCATTCCTATGCCACAGTCCTAACTCATAAGAATTCTGAGAACAACAAAGTACCCATCACCTTTATGAGCTCTGCTTTCAAAGGTGTTGAACTTAACTACCCCACGGTTGATCGGCAAGACTACGCTGTTTTCAAAGCAGTTAAGCATTTCCGGTCCTATCTTTTGAAGTCAAGGATGAAAGTCATTGTCCCCTACCCTACCGTAAGGAACTTGTTAGTGCAGAAGGAGTTAGGAGAGAAGAGAGCTAACTGGGTCACCTCCTTGCAGGAGTATGACTTAGAGATCACCCCAGCTCAGATCGTGAGGGGCCAAGGGTTGTGTAAATTGGTTGTTGATTCAGAAATAGGACAGCAAGAAGATAGTGATACGTTAAACCTAGAACAACGCGATCAAAGTTTAATTTGTTACGCACAAAACCTCGTTAGTCCCTGGTACGACGATATTATATTCTATCTTGAACATGGGTCAGCACCCCGTCACCTTGAACCTGCCAAGAGAAGAGCATTAAGACTAAAGTCTGCCTCCTTTCATCTCGTTAACGATATACTGTTTCGTCAAAATTTTGACGGCGTACTGATGCGCTGTCTCGAGAAATACGAAGCATAAAAAGTCTTGCTAGAGTTGCATGCAGGAGAAGTTGGTGGTCACTTCGGTGGCGACACCACTTCTCATAAGGTTTTAAGAGATGGTTACTACTGGCCCACACTTTTTAGAGATTCCCATGCCTTGTGTCGTAAATGTATTATCTGTCAGAAAGCATCAGGGCGATTACAAAAACCGGCTTTTCCCTTGCAACCCGTTTCAGTAGATTCTCCTTTCCAGCAATGGGGCCTTGATATCATAGGTCCAGTTGACCCTCCATCCTCGCAACAACACAAGTATATTGTGACAGCCATAGATTACTTTACACGATGGTCTGAAGCTGCTGCGCTAAGAATTGTCAACACCAGTCAGATGATTGCCTTTCTAAACTCGAATATTATCACCCGTTTCGGTATCCCTGACTGTCTAGTCTTTGACAATGCTTCATAATTTTCTTCTCTTGAGATGAGCGAGTTTTCTTTGGAGAAAGGAATAAAGATAAAGTATTCTTCTAGTTACTACCCTCAGGGCAATAGCTTAGCAGAATCAACAAACAAGAACTTGATTAAAATTATCAAGAGAACCATGGATGAAAATCACAAGAACTAGCACAATGCACTGCTGAACGCACTGTGGGCTGATAGGGTAACACACAAATCCGCTATAGGTAACTCCTCCTTTTTTCTCGTTTATGGCAGAGAAGCAATTCTGCCACCTCACATTCTTCTTCCTTCACTTCAGTTGTCACAAAAAGTCCAAGAAGAAGATTGTCCCCCTTTAGAAAACCGAATTAACACTTTGATGAAGYTRGAASARGTAAGARMCCAAGCTAAGCGTAAGTTAGATCAACATCAACAATTGGTTAAAAGCTGGTTCGATTCTAATTCTGCTTCTGATAGGAATTTTGAAGTAGGCGATCTCGTCTTAAAATGGGACAAACCACACGAAGGAAAGGGTGAGCACACAAAATTTCAAAACTTATGGCTTGGACCATTTTTAATTGCTGAAAAGTTGGGTCCTAGTTCCTTTCGATTACAAAATCTTGAAGGGAAGCTTGACACCTATCCGATGAATGGCCAAGCCCTGAAAAGATACTTTGCTTGATAACTACCCTTGTATATTATGTATATATTTTTGTTTTTGTTTGCGTTTTCATTTGCTTTCTGTTTTTTTATTTTGATTTTAATTGATCAGTTTGTGTTTTTGGACATACACATACCTATACACTGAGCCATTCAGACAAAGACAACAAAAAAATTTCTTCGCTGAAATAACTTCTGAAAATTTGTACAAACATCAATGGTATATCTCTGAAATTGATATCTATGTTGGAAAATTTTGTTGTTTGAAAGAAGTTTACTGATTTCAATTTCTGAGAAAAGCTGGTCATGATCATCTATTATCTTTTTACGCTGTCCCTTTTCCGTAAAGGAATGAATCAAAAGATGTCTCCCTGTCGTAGGAAGTTGTTTTGTAAATAAAACCTTTCTGGAGATAAATAAAGGACAGTGATAAAAAATTCTGATGAGGTCTAAAAGATGCTAAAATATCAAGTTTTTCAGCGTCACCCCGCTCAGCTATATATATACAAAAGAAAAACAAAATAAAATTATTAATAAGAGCTGTGGGAAGTGCTTGTAAACCCACCGGGATACTGAACAGGTCTGTTGGCAATGGGTAAATGCAAGCATGGCGCCAAGATAACTTCGTTGGGGTACTGAACAGGCCTGCTGGAAGCGAAGCAATGTCGAGTACATGAAAATCTGCAAAAAATATAAGAAACCTCTTTAATATCCTTTATTCTGATCTAGAACTTCTTGACAGGATACAGATGTCAGAGTGGGTTAAATGGAAACCCTGTCGAGGCTATGGATGCCTGCTAGCAGCAATGGCCATTCCAACAGTATTGAATATTTTATCTTTAATATCATGACTTGCTGATCTTAAGACTATTATTGGTTTTCATCTTTTAAAACACTGCTGAAAAAAAAAAAAAAAAGATTAATGATGATGTTTGAACGACTTTATGGTTGTTATTTTTGAGTTAAAATTTTCTTGGCTGTCCTAATATGAATTTGTTACTTTTACAGAGATAACCGCTTCTTCCAGTGTGTCGCCATTGTTGGCAGCAAATTCACTTTTTTATTATCCTATAAGCTGCCTACACCTATGTCTTGCGAACATCAAGTTTTTTGTTGCATTTTTCAAATAGATGACACTTTCATTTCTTGCGACATTTACACATTTGTCTTAGTTAAGTTTTCACGACTGTAAGCGTAAAAACTTCTCCTTTCGAGGTCACATTTCGATCACTATCTGAACTGTCATGATCTTTTTATCGATATGCCTACTGCACTTACCTTTTGTTTATCATTATGTGGCTAGAAGGAATTTCGAACTATGCTCATTGGACATTCTTATATTGATTGCATAACTTGATTTTATTGAGTTTGTAAGGCATTGAGCATTTGGATTTACACTTTTTATGACTTGCCTGATCTTTGATTCTGCATAGGGGTTATGATTAAATTTATTATATGTATATGATATAATCCTTATGTTAATCTTTTCATGACTTATTGGATTGTCAACTATATGAGTATCATTTTGGCACCTTGGTTGAACTTTTGATTATATGAATTAATACATTAGCACATAATGATTTTGGTATTAATATATACGTCGAATGTTTTGAAAACTGTGGCATAGTGCTGGCGCGTATTGGTATACACATTAGATTTGATTGGTTGTACACATGGCTTAATGGTTGAACTATTATTATGGAGTAAACAACTATGAAATTTGTTGGTTGTACTTAGGTAATGAATATTATGCATGGCAGACTCCACCACCTTCGCATGCGCGCATTTATGCTTACCTCTTTTGGCTCGATCCATTGTTGTTGGTTCGGGTAGCTCTGTTACTATGTGTTGATGAATTTGAACCCTTCCCTTACCGTGCATTCAGCTCCATGGCACCAGTCGTGCGAGTTGAACCTAATGGAAACCAGGCCCTATTAATGTTTGACAATGCCCGTCAAGATTTGGCAGACAGTGGATGACTTACCTTCGTGGAAAGTTTAGAGGGTTTTAACCTTTGTGTAGCTCAACAGTTTTCCATGACCTTCGATGGCTGTCGAGACAAGTTAGGTGATGCACAGTTAGAGATTGATGAACAATTCATCAGCTCAACCACGGGGTTATCTACCTCTGGACAACGTTGGTTTAAGAATTACAAGGCCGAGGAAGTTCCGTGGACATTGTTGTTTCAATCGCACAAAATCACCTCCTGTGATAGAGGTATGCCCGTAACTATGCTTAAACAACGTTGGCATGATTTATTGATGATAATCAAGTAGTTTGTGACCTGCGAAGGTCGATACGGACTTGTGTTCCTCCACCACCTGTGTTTGCTTATGGTTTTTATGGGATACTCTCTCAATATGCCCTATTATTTGCATCGTAGCCTGTTTAAAATGTCAAAGAAGTACAAAAGACACCAGGTTGACAATAACCTTTTTCATTATGGGCTTGTTAAGCTTATCGTTGTCTATCATTTGAGTCTGCAAGGGGATAGTTGGAGCAATTTCGCTGCTCGGAATGGTTTCGAGGATCCGAACCCTACACAGGTTGACAAAACTGTGGTGAGCGAGGTCAAGGTTGTACCCCCAGTGCCCTACCATGTCCTTCTACCTAAACCCTCGGTTGACCCTCCTATCGACTTACCCCACATTGTGACTAAGAGTGTGGAGACTGTTAAGCCTATGAGCAAAAATCCCAAGGAAAACCTCACTGCAAATGTTAAAGGGAAAAGGAATGCACATTTGATTTCACGAATGGCAAGGAACAAGCCAAAACCCCCTGTCGAACCAAACCCTATCGTGTTGAGTGAGGACTCTGATTCAAAAGTGGAGCGTTTCTTGGCTAGCGAATACCCCTATTCGCAAGGTTTGTGTGTCGAACCCTCGTATGATTTTGTATCAAACCTACCCACCTACCTAAAGGACGACCCTAACTATCCAGGCATTAAGTTGCCTTGTGAAACCCCCGCTCATTCGCCCAAACCCTCGCCTGCTCTGTCTAAACCCACACAGTCACCCTATGATCAATGCAGTTCATGGTTAGAGAGATATTATATCGATGTTCCGATACCGCAGTCAAAGATTCAGTCATTGGAAGACCAGATTGCAATCCTAACCAGTCAAAAGGCTAAGCTCCAAACGACAAATAAAAAACAAAGGACAACCGGCTCCATCCTGTTTAAAAATGTGGAATCAGCCACGACTGTTGTAAATTCCAAGTTGGCATAATTGAGCAGCCTCGTCGCTACATAGGTATGGCTTTCACATCGTTTTGTTTTGTAAATAATCTAGGTTGATATAATGTTTGCAATTCAGTTTTTAAACAGTTCCGTTCACACCTTAAATAGCTCTGTTATATTGCGTGCATTCTATATATAGCTTTGCTTTGAATAAAAAGAAATTTTGATTCGATATACGATATGATTATTCCCAGTATAGAAATCAATAGATTTTGATTGGATTTGAGTGATCTTCGTTTAAATTTGATTGATTGGTTTGCCTTGTTAAAATGACAAAATTAATAGTTTGGTTTGTATCATGCTCAGATTTGATTTGGTTATGATCCGTGTGATATAGTTAATAAACGGTTTGATTAAGTTTGATTGTTACGATTCTGCTCGGATTCGATTTCATTATCATTGGTATGCTATGACTGGTAAACACTTTCGGGAAGATATTTGTTACGATGTTGTGTCGTGTGATTTTCTATTTTTGATTGTTTCCAAGTCAAGGATAATGACTCAGTGTCTTTGATGAAAACAATACACTCAGATACCATTCGTGCCCGAATCGGGAAATGAATTCAAATCATAACAACTGTGTGAAAATATTAGCTAGATTGATTCACTCTTAATCTAATTTAGCAAGTTTTTCCTATGAGTCAATTTCAGATTATAATTGATGCTCTGTATTTTAGATTTGTGAAATGAATTGGTCAAACCCTGTTATGATTTGTTTGATTGAAACGATTGTGATCAAAATTAATCGATCCTGTCTGTTGACTGTGCAAGGATCAACGATCGGAATCTATGACAAATTCTGTTTGATTGATCCTGTTACGATTTTGGTTATGTATCAATTTTGGTTTGAATTCGTTCACAATCTAAATCGCTTGCTATACAGTTATCGTGATAATCCTGTTCGATGCGATGATTTCTCCTGTTGATGAGACAAGTATAACAAAGTGTTTGCGATTTGTTATGTTTTCAATTGAATTTGATTTGCTGAGAAATGATTATGATGCTGTTACGTATGATTTCATTTACTTGACTTGTAACAATAATCGAAACAGAGTATTTCTATCTTTGTATTCGATTAAATGATTTAAATCTTTTTGCTATATTGTTACAACCATAACGAGTGGAAAATGATTTTGTTGGATTGGATCATATCACATATGATATGTTTGATTATCGATTTCAAATTGGATATGAAACAACCTTATTACTGTTCGATTATGACTCTGAGGACCCGATTTTGTGGTAACAGAAGAACATAGTAGTCCTATCTCTGTTTTCAGTTGAATCATTTTTTATCATGTTTAATGTTGAATGATAAAATCATTTTGATTCATTGGAAGATAATTGGATTTAATTCTTTTAAAGATTTTGAATCGATTCTGATGCTGATTCAATATCTCATTTTGACTTGCTACAGAATCAAATGATTCTGTAGCTAGTCTATAGAATTTAAT
>JZKD02S0026593.1:163384-176989 GCA_000966675.3 Picea glauca | reverse complement strand
AACTGCAATATCAGAGTCAAACAAGGTTGTCCCTTGTCCCCTACCCTTTTTGGCATATACATTGACAAGTTAGAAGAATTCTTGGAAAAAGAAGGTTGTGTCGGCCCTACTCTCACTGGTATAGTCATCAATCTTCTTCTTTATACCAATGATATCATTCTTATGGCAAGGATTCCCCATGATCTTGAAAACCAACTAATAATCCTCAAGGATTTTTGCTCCAATATGGGTATGAATGTTAATACTAAGAAGACTAAGGTCATGATTATTAAATCCAATAAGATCTCTTATGATACCTTTGTATATGGAAACAACAACTTGGAGGAAGTGAATTCATACAAATATCTTCGAATGGATATTCACCACAAGCGGAATTGGAATTATAACATTGAGAAAATGACTATTAGGGGATGTAACGCTTATTATGGGCTTGAAAAAAATTGTAAATCAGTTGATCTTTGGAGTTGGGATAAGAAGAAACTCCTCTTTGAGACTCTTGTTACGCCTACTATTCTTTATGGATGTGAATTCTGGGGCTATAGTATCTCTCGTGAATCCTGGAGAAAGATAGAGAAAATACAAAAGAATTTTATAACCTATAATCTCAAAGTTAAAAGAAATATGCCATATCCCATCCTCCTCTTAGAAACAAGCCTCTCCTCGATTGAGAGCATGGCTATGACTAGATACCTAATGTATAAGAACACGTTAAACAACATGGAAGACAAGAGGATACCTAAAATTTCTTCAAAATCAAGTCATAACCACCATTGACTCAAGTGAGGATGGCATAAAGATGCCCGATCTTAGATAAACTATTGGGGAATTATGGAAGAAACCATTTTGCCAAAAAAAGATACTATTTAAAAAAATGTCAAATCAAAATTTAAATAGAAAATGTGGTGTGATAAAGAGTTAGAGGAAAAAAGAAAATTAAGGTATTATAACTATGTAATCAACCCTAATCTAGAAGATCAAAATTATCTATATGTTTTGCCAAGTGTACAGAAAAAAATAATCATTGCTAAGATAAGAACAAATTCTCACGAGCTCCATAGTGAAAGTAGGCATTGGTCAATTCCTAAAACACCATGGGATGAAAGAGCGTGTCACCTTTGTGACACTAAGAAGGTTGAAGATGAAAATCAGTTTCTCGTAGATTGTCCAGCATATACCCATATTAGATCTCATTTTCAAAATATTGATCACACTACCAACCTTCCTAACATCTTAACTCAACAAAAGTATGATGATCTTTTAAATCTTCTCTTAATACTTTTTGATCAGAGAAACAAAATTCTAAAGAATCACAAGTAATCACTTACCCTCTTAAGGTCCAATAGACCAATTCGGTCTTAGTGGACGTTAATAATCATCATCATCAGTAATTAAATCTTATGTTATTGGGTCCATATCATTTATCAAATATGAACTGTTATGTTATTGATATCATCTTAATGGAAAAAAAAACTCCTTGAATAGTGAGATGATAAACTGTTTTAACTTATTTATGTTATATTATTGGGTTCATCTCCTTTATCAAATCTGAACTGCTATGTTATTGATATCATCTTACTAGAAAATAAAACTCCTTTACTAGTGATATCTTGATGCAGGAGCATCATCGACAAGAAAGCACACGCAAGTGGAGGACAACTCGAAACGCACCAGCGCACATTTTGAAGGCATTTTGAATTGGAAAAGATGAAACATTAAGGTAATGGTTGGAGGGACGTAATTTCCCTTAAATGTTTTTTGGATAGTAATGCAGATCTTGAGCATAGATATCATCGGTCGGTTGAAGGAATTTATTATAATAATTGTAAAGTAGTTGTAGACTTTCTTTTGATTTGATAGCTTAGAGATAGAGGAGGGAAAACTCTAGAAATCTCTCTCACATGTATTGTATTGTAAGATTACTCTCATTGTAAGGGTTAGAGAGCTGGAGAGAAAGAGAGAACATAGAAGAAAATAGATTGTAAAATCCATATGAGGAGGTAGCTGATGCTATAGAACCCATGTACAAATGCACTTGGATTAATATAAGGAAGCTTTGATCCAAATCTCGTGGTGTTTATGAATTTTGTTTACATCTATTGAATGGTGTGTTTACAATTAATTCTAGTCTCTGTTATGCTTTTGTTTCAATTTTGTGTGTATGTATGATTTCATGTTGAATGTATGAAGTCAGTGAGAGGGAGAGTATGAGTTTGAATTGTTTCTCATCCTGAGAATTATTGCAAGGAGTGCAGTGAAATTTTGCAAAGTGTGCATTAACAGATTTTGAGTTTTACCATAGACAAGCTCAGGGGAGACAGTGTTGTTCTCATACAAGTAGAAGTGTGAGTACAACACAGAGCCCTATAAGGAGTGTGTAGGCCGATTGAAGTCTTAGAATTTTCCAATAAAAGCGAGTGGTTGAATAATTCTGTTGCAAGGAGTGCATAGAATAGGAAGACATCAGATAATCAGTTATTATCGTAAAAGCCACGAAGAGTGCATGAAAGAATCCCTTGGAATCCATGAGTTTGCAGCTAGAGCCAAGCTCAGGAAGGATAGAGGCTTCGAAAAGTTCGAAGGAAGATGAGGGATGAAGTCACCTCGCAAAAATAAATCTCATAAGGAGGCGTCGAGTTATTTGGCCAAGAGTATCGAGAATTCAAACGGATGGTTGTAGTTTCTCGGAGGGAGAACTATCGATTTCCCATGGACTATTGGATCTAACAGATCAGCGGAAGGGTTAAGGAGAGAGTCCTTAAGAATTTGGAAGGTCGGGAAGGAGAATAGCCTTCAGATTTGGATCAATAAGAGTCGTTGATATCGTGCTTGAATTTCATCATTTCGAAATTCAGGGTGTGGAGAAAGTTGTGAAGATGAGGAAAGAATCACAAAATCTAGATTCGTGAAATACCAACAGGATCTAGACCATCATATCATGGAAGTATCTCAACAGGCGATCTACAATAAAGAATTTGCGAGAGTTGGACTTTGGGGAATAGGAGGAGCCCTGTATCGCGAACTCCCAAGTCACGAATATTCGACACACTTGAAGGTTGGGCCCCAGGTTGTGGTGGAGGGTCACATCAGAAGGACTTAAGGGAGGAGATAAAGAACGGTTATCCCTTTTTCAGGGTAAGATTTGTATGAGGCAGACTAGATTGCACTAGGATCCGCAGCCTGTAATCTAACTCTCAAGATCTACCCTCCCTCTCCACTCTTTCTCAACAACTTACAAAAATGGATCATACAACAAAATATTACATATCATGACTGCTACAACCGCTCCTTCTACAATAACGATTTCTTCTTTTAAAAAATGTGAACAAACTAACATAATATCTAACTCGATAATAATCGAACACTCTATGATACCTAAGTATCTATATTTCTACATTTCTAGATCTTCAGCCATTACAATACATTACCAAAACCCTAACCCTAACGTCATTAGGTCTTCCATGCATGCATGTGTGATGTTCTTCCTTCCAGTTATCGCTTTCCTCATGTGTGTGTACTTTCTTTCCCAAAACTGCTTTTCTTTTCTGTCTCGGCTTGTTGCCAATAATTCCATTTGGGATATGGAAGTTTTTCTTGCTTCAAAATTACAACCACTAAGCTACCTTGAGTTTCAAATCTCAGATGAAATCTTAGAGCCTAAAACATATTATGAGTTAATGAAAAATAATTTTGTAGCATTAAGCTTTAATTCATTTCAGTCCTTGAAGACAAATCTTGATCATGTCCTTAATGATAAGCACATAGAAAATTACAATGTTTCATTCGAACCAATGCGTAAGTCTTCTCAGTTTCTACATGATCCAATAACTGAGTTTTTGGATGATCTGTGTAGTCAAAGTCCTGTTCCATTAGCTAGCTATGAGCTTAAAATTAGTTATGATATAGAGTTGATTAGGAAGTTGACTTCATGGTCTTGTTCAAGAAGAGTCTCATTACAAAGTTCATCAAAAAATTTGCATCCATATCAGGAATTGTATAATGATATAAAAAACATATGTGCCATACCCAATTATGACCATAAATTTGTTGAAAGTCAAGAAATAGGTCATGTATTTCATGATCCCATAGCAGACTACATGGAGGATATTTTCAGCTTAAATGATCAATCATGTTTTCAACAGTTTCCATTACACTTTACAACTTTGATTTTGTGGACAAGAAGTCAAGCTGTCATTTTGATTGTGCTGACAAGCGGTCAAGAAGTCCACTTGTTTCTGTAGCTACTTGACTGACTTCATTGACATTTTTGTATTATTTGATTTAGCATGATTTTCAGTAGTGTAGGGTAGGTATCATTGTGCAAATAAGATTAGTTCTTTGAGCATCCCTTTCAACAATTTTTTCAGTCTCAGTTTCAAATTGCAGTACAATTTCCAGTTTAGTGTGCATTTCAAATTTTAGTCTTCAGTTTGATTTGGTTTCAGTTGAAGGATTAGAACAGGTACATGTTGCAAAATAAATTTTTGGGATCAACCCAATAGAACGAAATGAATACAGATTATTAAAATATTCTTAACACAGAATAACAAAGATACAATAAAACTGGTTTTCTATTCAATAAGGAAATAACCTCAAACTATAAAATGCAACAGAAAACAAGCTTGTTGGAATGGTGGCATATTATCTTTGAGAAGAGATGTGAAAAATGCGCTCATTCACAATAAGATTATTACAATGAGGCTCTGAAGTCCCTTTTACAATAAACTAGAATGTGAGAAACCTTAGACAACCAAAAACCTAACCCTAGGAGATGAAATTCCAAAAGTCATTTGGGCCCCGGTTGGGTAAGTTAGTACATCAACTTCTCAGGGTCATAAATTTTGCATACAATCTCCAGTTTAGGCACACGATATCCTATTGGAAAGGTCTATCCAAGGACTACACATTTTGCTACTAAATATATAAGGTCATTTCCGACTGTGGAAAACCCTAAAAACGTTGTTTAGGGCCTCAAAACGGCCCCACAAGTCATGGACCCAAAAACTAGGGAGAAAAACTACCAAACTGGAAAACTACCAAAATGAACTAGTTGGAATAGGTGGGAGGCCACTGAAATACATCTAGATCATCTCCCCCTTTCAAAGCCTCCTCTACCTCGACCTCCACATCTGTATCGAGTTCGATCTCCTTATGGTGCATTGTGTTGAGGCACTTGATTATATTGTGCGAGGTTATATTGTGGCTTCATGTTATTGTATTGTGGCTATGCAATGTTGTATGAGGGTGGTACCTATTTAAATTGTGGTGAAACTTTCCCTGTCATCATTTCTTCCTGCACCCTATAAGTTTCTCATGTTCATTCCCACATTAGGTCCATTGTCCTACAGTCTTTGTCATCATGAGCCATTGATTTGAAAAAGTTGCAATATGAAATGTTGGGTACTGTTTGATACTTCTGCATCATTGGACGATGATATGGATCATGTCCATGTTGTTTATATATCTTGCACCAGGGTCCTCCTATTGGAAATGGGTTTGGTAGCCTTGTTTCCATGTATTGCGCGAAAGTTGGGCACTCATTCTTATGATGTCCTTTTTTCCTACATGTAGTACACCAAACAACTTCTCTTTTGTCTTTGCTCTTATTTTGATTTAGTTAAAATGTGAGATTCTTCAGATCTTCCTTCAGCTCCTCTATTGTTGGATCTATCTTCTAGTACTGCTACTCTTCCAGTTGTAGGGTTGTCTGTAGAGCCTCTGCCTAAGTTTGAAACTTCTACTTCCTCAAAGGGTATTTCAGATGTGGTAATAGTGAGTTCATAAAAAATGTCTATGTTGCATATCAGTCATGAAATACTTCAAATTACCTTTAATACATTTGAACCTATGATCAATATCCCAAACCGACTCACCTGGTTTCTTTCTGATTTCAATCATCTCATTCATGTATTAATCCTCTGAGCTAGGTTTCTGAAACTTATTTATCAACAACTTCTTGACATTTGCAATTGTCCTTGTTTTTCTCGGTGGAATATTTATAGCTCAACTCATGTACCAATCCAGTGCATGGTCTATTAGCAGGATGGATAACTATGCAATATTTGTATCCTCATCTATGATCTTCTTTTCTTCCCAAATCTTCTCACACATAAACAAGTGTTTTTTAGGATCCTCTGATGCCTCCCCCCGAAATTATGGTAACCTAATGGTGGGATCATGTCCTTCCATTTTGAACTCTGATGAACGAATACCTCCGAGCGGTGTCGATACTTGACTAATACTCCATGAACTAGCTCCTCCAGTTGTTGCTCCTTGATTGGGTGCACTTCCTGTTGTCTTTCTTCCACTAAAGTTGGGTTGTCTAAACGATGGTGTTCTTATTGGTGTATTAGTCACACATGGGTTTATGGGTTCCACAATGACACTGACATGGATGGGAGTGTTTCCTTTTGTTCCCACCTATAGACTATTTGTCTTCCTTTCATATGTTGCATGCAATATTTCCTCAATCTTATCCATAGAACGAAGATCCTATACCTCTTCTTCATCAATGGCCAAACCCTCTTTATTAGCTATGGCTCTCTTCTTATTATTCATGTTGTATTGGTAGGGTACTCCACTGCACGTATTTCCAGATGTTTCCACTATCTACTTGATATTATATTCCTCCATCATGATTGTGTCCATGGCCTCCTTCTTTCTCTTATCCATCTCTCCCTCCATCCTTCCATCTCGGGTCAGTGCTTCCTCCCCTCCCCCATGCACGCAGAGAAGTTTAGTTGTCTGATGCCATTTTCATTACACCTTTGTTATACAATAAGATATTGATGGAAGTGTACACCGATATGATATACCTACCTCGAGGTCATCTCAGAAGCTCCTTCTCTGCTACACTGTAAGACTTCATGGTATCTACTGCAAATTTTGTGATAAACCCTGCAACAATATTGTCTAGCCAGAAATCTACTGTGCACATGAATTTGTTGCTAACTTGATGTAACTACATAATATCCACAAGATTCCACTCGATTTGTCTGATTCAATTTGTAGGGTGGTTATATTTCAACCTCAATAGCACTCCTACAACACATGCAGATAATTAAACACTTACTTGTCCAGATATTTATGTGGTGTTATTTTAGGGTTTCTGTTATCCTTATGTGCAAAGTCAAGATACCTTTTTTTCAACCATATTTCGATATTTTCCTTCAGTGGATTCCATGGTCTGAACATTCCCTTCTATACTTTCATTTTCTATGCGATTCTTCATGGATCCCACTCACTCAATCCCATGTAGTTCTGACCGGAAACAAAAGAACTTGTTTGTTATTAATATCTCTTCCTACTCTTTGGCTAACCTAGGTTTATATATGAACAAGACTCTAACAAAGACCTCTAAAACTATCGGCCCTCCTGGAAAACCAGAAGGCAACACAACACACATGATGCACTGCATAGTCTCACTCGAGATAGTTCTATGGGTGATTGCAATGCTCAGATTCTTACAGTCTAGGAAATAGTAGGGATTGAGGATTGAATTTCATCTTCTTAGGCCTTGATCTGGTTGTTCTTTCTATTATTATTACTATTTATTCATCTGCTAAATCTACCCATGTATTCTCATCATATCACAGATACCACATAATTGTCCATTCATCCTTTCATAGTCTAACTACTTGCTTGATGTAACCATGTAATCAATCACAACACATAACACATTTGCTACCCTCGTTCAGCCCCTCCTAGGCTACATCCACAAAGATATGGCTTCTTAGGATCTTTTATTATGGTTCTGAAATATATGGTACCACACACACTACAAATCTATCCATATGATCAAAAAACAGACTCTACGACCTTTGTGAGAATGACTAAACTACACCAGGATCCTCAACCTACAATCTAACCCTCAAGGTCTAGTTACTTGACTCTCCTATAACTCAACATCTTACAAAAAGGTATGAGGTCTTATAGTCATTCTCCTAGCCAAGCAAAACAATATTCTCTAACATTTTGGAACCCCAAAGAATAAAAACCACAACAACAACAATAACTCTCGATCTAGACCTCCTAGGTACTTATTTATACTTATTTTTGGCTTATCAGCCATTACAATCTCTTACAAAAACCCTAACCCTAATGTGGTTAGGTTTTCATGCATGCTTTCCTCTCACGTGTTTCTTTTCATCTTTTTATGGCATCACTTTTCCTTTATTTCTCGCGCACTCCCTTGTTTCTCGACACTGCTTTAATTCCTTCAAACCTTCTTCAATTTTTCCCAAAATTGGCATGCGACAACAACCGACACTAGAGTGATCTAGTCCAAGATGAGAAAGACAAATACCAACATTCGACTAGGACTCATGATTTCCGAGATGGAATGTCTCTAGGAGAGAAGGAGATAGGAAGTGAATGTTGAGTTCAGATTTCATATCTGGATATTGTAGAGATGAGAATCAGTGAGCATACTTCTATAATGAAAGAATTAGTGACCCAAAATGAGAGCTAGATCCATATCCAGGAACCAGAGCCAGTAGGCATGAGCCAGAGCTAGAGCCATAGCCAAGAACTAGAGCTAGTAGCCATGAGCTAGAGCCAGATCCATATTTATTTCCATATTCAAAGTCATGAGCTAGAGCCGGAGTCAGAGACATGTTCCAGATATTCATACATAAGTACACTTATCTATATTGGTTTCCTTGAGATTTTGGAGGATGAAGAAAAATATCTTAGAACAAATTTCTAAGATGGAGTTCTAAGATGAAGATCTGATCCAAGATGAATATCCAAGATGAAGTTCCAAGATGAAGACCAAAGATGAAGTTCTAAGATGGGGATCCAAGATGGAAGTTCAAGATGGATATTCAAGAGGGAGTTTCGAGATAGGGATCATATTCAAGATGAAGCTCCTAAATGGATATTCACGATGAATATTAGTTCCAAGATGGATATCATTCAAAGTGCATTTCATCAAGGTGGAAGAGTGAGGAAGATTTATCATCACTAAGTTGTTGAATAATCCACAATTTTGGAGGTCCAAAAGTTCTTCACTAGGGAGGTGTGATCCAGGAAGATCCAGAATGCTAAAAAACTGATAATCTCAAATGATAATGAAAATGAGTTCATTGCGTAGAGCTCAACGAGAGATTTCCAATGATACATAAATTGCCTCAAAAGGACATCAAATGAGAACATTATGGATTTTCAAAGTTTCGACAAAATAGGGCAAAAGGAAAAATGAGGATGCCATGTGGCAAGCCCAGAAGCTGATACGTGGAACATGCAAGATACCGGATATATAAAATATGCATAACATAAATAAAATGCTAGAAATGGCAAAATAACAGTAAAATATCGAGCATGATCTTCACAATAACACATAAATGATATAATAATAGTAATAGAAATAACACTTTGATTCAGAAAGAAATGTTCACAGGCCTCTTCGAGGGGGCAACCTCCAATCGATCAACGCTCTGTTACAATAATCTCCAAGATAGGGTTTTCATACCCTTGACCCTTATTTATACTAAATATGTCTATTAAGAGAAGCATCTAGAGGAAGATCCTTCTAGAAGTGAAAGCTTCTATTAGGTCTTCTTACATCCACCGTATTCTATTTTATTGAAAGGCCTTATTAATATTGACCTTTATTACATCCGAATATATTGATCTACCTATGTGTGGGTTAGGACCTTAACATGTCTTCCCCCTTAAAAACAACCTTGTCCTCAAGGCTTGAGATGTGGAAACTGCTGCAGAATGGTAGTTGGTTCCCAAGTTCCATCTGCTAGAGTCATATCTTTCCACTGTACTAGCACTTCCTTGATGGTTCTCTGATGCAGGCGACGCTCACGCTGGTCCAAAAATTCTTTTGTCTATAGCCAAATGGATACTTCTTCAGCTAACTCTGGAAGGTTGGTTTGAATTTGGCACCTGGTTCCAATCACCTTCTTTAATCATGAAAAAAAGGATGTAGTTGCGACTGACTGGGCAGAGTTAATTGATATGTGACTTGTCCCACACGCTTGAGAACTGTGTAAGGGCCATAAAATTTGGGTGCTAGCTTCTGACAATGCTCGGCCTTGAGTGAAGTTTTCTTATATGGTTGCAGTCTCAAAAACACCTGATCCCGTTCTGCAAATTGACGTTCAAAGAGACCTTGATCTGCTTGCTGCTTCATTCTATTCTATGCCATGACCAAGTTATCTTTAAGGGTACGAAGGATATCCTCTCAGACTGTAAGTGTTTGGTCAATCACCTAGACCTTCGAGGTACCTGGTAAGTATGAGAGAATTGAAGGTGGCTTTTGTCCATATACCGCTTCAAAAGGAGTCATGCGAGTGGTTGTATGGTATGTAGTGTTTTACCACCATTCGGTGAGGGGTAACCATTGAGCCCACTATTGTTGTTTTTCAGAGGCAAAGCACCTCATATATGTTTCCAAACACTTGTTGACAACTTTCGTTTGACCATCTGTCTGGGGATGATAAGATGAGCTGAGATGCAATTGTGTGCCTTGTAGCTTAAATATATCTTGCCAAAAATTGCTCGTGAAAGTTGGGTCTCGATTAGAAACATTAGAGTGCGTCATTGCATGAAGCTTGAAAACCTGGTCCATGAAAATTTGGGCCACCGTGGATGCAGTAAATGGGTGGTGAAGAACGCAAAAATGAGCATACTTGGAAAGGCGATCCACCACCACCATTATGACTGATTTATTCCTTGATTTGGGTAAGCCTGTAATAAAGTCCATAGAGATATCCTTCCAAATAGCAGGGGGAATTGGAAGCGGTTGGAGGGTGCCTCGAGATTTGACTGTTTCTCCCTTGTTGTGTTGACACACCTCACATTCAGCGACAAAATTACGGATCTCCTATTTCATACCATCCCAGAAAAAAAAACGTTTGACTTGGTGCTATGTTTTGGTGAACCCTGAGTGCCCCGCTGTGGGTGTAGCATGAAGCCCAGAAAGCACTGTGGATTTGAGCTTGGATTGTTTAATTAAATACAAGAGGCCTTTGTATTGAAGCTCATCCTGGAGCCAAGAGTACCCTAGGGGGGTTGGAGCCTTGTTCTGCAGTTGCTGGATCAGATGCAAATTTTTGGGATCTTGAAGCCATTCCTAGTGCAGAGCTTGGAGCCAATCGGGTACAATGAAGTTTTTCTCCATTGCCACCATTGCCAACGTTCTTGATCTACATGGATAACACCATACCGGAGTTTGGCCAAGTCATCTATAATGTTGTAGAGACAAAAATAATGTTCCATTTGGGTGACCCAACTAGTGGGGTCTGAGCCATCAAATTTGGTTACATCCACCCGCGGAAGGCGTATGTCCCGTTGAAAGTGATGGGGTTGAAAGGAATGGGAAGAAGTTTCACCTTCAGTCTTTGTATGTGCATAAGGAAAAGATTCATCGATAGGGATCTTGAGTTTGGTGCAAAGTGATGCAAAGACAGATTCAAGCTGGGTGGTCAGTTCATGTTTGACTTCCACCATTGTGGACTGCACAGATGCATTTATTGTGGTATTGATGGATGCATCACGGGAGGCAATAGTAGCACTGAGTTGTTCCACTTCTTGTTGGTTCTCAAGGAAACCCGATTGCAAGGTGTTGAAGCAATACTCTAGTTCTTGGCTATGGGTATGGGCCATGAGGATGGGTGAACTGAAAAGGGAACGATGGGGTCAGAAATTTTTGCAGAAAAATGATATGGATGAATGTGATAAGGGAGAAGAGATGAATCTAATGGAATAGGTCTCAAATAATGGTGTAAAAATTTAAAGACTTTTTTTTTTTTTTTACAGCTGCGGGGTTATACTTTGGTATGAAGAATGATGAAGTGCTGAAATCCCCAAATTCTTAACTAGAAAGAAATGTGTATTTACTTGGCAGCCCGAACACAGATGCACGACAATAGATCTTGCCGGTTTAATTTGTTTATGTTTATGTTTATGTTTATGTTCCCCAAGGGTTAGGTATTCAAGTGTTCTACAGACAAGGGTTTGCCTTGTGCTATATCTCTTTGATATACGTGTGGGGTCCAACAGTAGTACTCGACCCAATATCTCAGGGCACTAACTAAGGAGGATAGACGGTACCCTTAGCTATACTACCCGACTACCCAGGTACTAGAGAGTATCTTCCTGAGTGTTGTTCTCGGTGACACTATAACAGTCCGACGACCAATAGGTTTATCTAAATAGGGCTTTAGGAAATCTAGGTTGATCCGTACAGAGGTTTTGTCTGATGCGCTACCACTAGAAGGGGTACCAACTGGGGTTACAAGGGTGGCCAACAGATGTGCGCTTAAGAACCACTTGTATTTCCTGCATGTATGAATCCCTCAACCATGGGTTTATGGGCATAACGACAGATCTCTGTGGCTTAAATATGCCAGAATACGTCTCTACCCTAAAAAAAAAAAATACCCACAATTTCTGCCAAGGAAAGTGCTCTGATACCACTTGCAAGATACTAGATATATAAAATATGCAGAATAGAAATAAAATGCTAGAAATGGCAGAATAACAGTAAAATATCCAGCATGATCTTCACAATAACACAGAAATGATATAAGAATAGTAATATAAATAACACTTTGATTTAGAAAGCAATGTTCACAGGCCTCTTCGAGGGGGAAACCTCCAATCGATCAACGCTCTGTTACAATAATCTCCAAGCTAGGGTTTTCATACCCTTGACCCTTATTTATACTAAATATGTCTATTAAGAGAAGCATCTAGAGGAAGATCCTTCTATAAGTGGAAGCTTCTATTAGGTCTTCTTACATCCACCTTATTCTATTTTACTAAAAGGCCTTATTAATATTGACCTTTATTACATCTGAATACATTGATCTACCTATGTGCGGGTTAAGACCTTAACAGACCATCCGTACAACCGAGTTAGCATAGGGTGACGTCATGATGATATCAACATGTTGATATCATAACACGACATGCTCCCATGTGTCATCCGAAAATGGACAAACTCACACCAAGTTGAACAAGTAAAAATTTGTCATGTGTAATCCGTACAAATGATGTGGAAACCATACGGTCGACGTGGAACCACTGAAAGGGTGACACATGGAATATTTTACATTGATGTGACACTAATAGGTGGCATATTTGTATAGGTACTGTCAGCAGGTGATGTGGAAAATGTGTACAATGGCGGTGATGTTGATCCGGGGCAGGATCTTTTATGATTATGGTTGAGTTTTAACTTGCATGAATATTTTAACCATTTGAGAAATTAACGAAAGAATGAGGAAGGAAGAGGATTATATCTGTCAAATAAACATATGCAGATCTGAAAACAATAATGAACTGCAAACCATAAGAACGCAGGTTGATAACGGAGTTCGGCACAATGTTTGCCTACGTCTCCGGGCCTTTTTCCTGTGGGGGAGGCTTCTTTATTTCTGCTCAAGTGCTCAAAATTACATCTCAGCAATGCCCAAAGGCTACAAGACTGATCTGGTCTTCTAGGCACAGATCTCAAGAACCCAATGCAAGAAACAACACACCAAACTGATGCTCCAAGCTCCCAGAAACGATCCGACAACGTTTCCACCTCAAGGGCTTCCCTGCAACAAACTGACTTTGGCTTGGCTTTCCAACAGCATAACTCTGCAA